>JAECUM010027950.1:0-24241 GCA_016617855.1 Megalonaias nervosa | reverse complement strand
AACTTTTAAACTGTGATATACATAGTCAGGATTAAACCCATGCATAGTATACATTAATGTGCCGATAAACTCAATACATATTACATATACGTCAACATTCCGTCAGACTCAATACATATATGCATTAACGTACCGTTAGACTCAATACATATATGCATTAACGTGCCGTTAGACTCAATACATAATACATTAACGTGCCGTTAGACTCAATACATATTACATATACGTCAACATGTCGTCAGACTCAATACATATATGCATTAACGTGCCGATAAACTCAATACATATTACATATACGTCAACATGCCGTCAGACTCAATACATATATACATTAATGTGCCGATAAGCTCAATACATATTACATATACGTCAACATGCCGTCAGACTCAATACATATATACATTAACGTGCCGTCAGACTCAATACATATATGCATTAACGTGCCGTTAGACTCAATACATATATACATTAACGTGCCGTTAAACTCAATACATATATGCATTAACGTGCCGTTAGACTCAATACATATATACATTAACGTGCCGTTAAACCCAATACATAGTATACATACCTATTAATGTTGAAACGTTAGATATGCATACTAGTGCAAAAGGTACCAGTTGTATGGATGGATGGATGTGTGCCTGTCAAATATATAACATTGATACATAAGATTAAATACCTATTTCATGATACATAAGATTAAATACCTATTTCATGATACATAAGATTAAATACCTATTTCATGATACATAAGATTAAATACCTATTTCATGGTACATAAATAGCTATTTCTTGATACATAAGATTAAATAGCTATTTCATGATACGTAAGATTAAATGCCTATTTCATGATACATAAGATTAAATACCTATTTCATGGTACATAAGATTAAATACCTATTTCATGATACATAAGATTAAATACCTATTTCATGATACATAAGATTAAATACCTATTTCATGGTACATAAGATTAAATACCTATTTCATGATACATAAGATTAAATACCTATTTCATGATACATAAGATTAAATACCTATTTCATGGTACATAAGATTAAATATCTATTTCATGCATCAGAAATGTATACACATTGAGTAACAGTCAATACTGAGTGAGAACTTGACTAACTTGGACAATAGTTTTTTGTACATTAAGTAATAGTTAATACTAAGTGAGGACTTGACTAATTTGGACGATAGTTTCATATACATTAAGTAATAGTTCCTATTGAGTGAGGACTTGACTAATGTGGACAATAGTTTCATATACTTTAAGTAACAGTCAATACTGAGTGAGGACTTGACTAATTTGGAGAATAGTTTCAGATACATTAAGTAATAGTAACTTTTGAGTGCGTTACTATCTGGGACACTCTTTTATACACACTGAGTAACAGTCTCTATTGAGTGAGGACTTGACTAATTTGGACAGAAGTTTCATATACATTAAGTAATAGTCCCTATTGAGTGAGGACTTGACTAATTTGGACAATAGTTTTATATACATTAAATAATAGTCCCCATTGAGTGCGTTACTGACTGGGATACTAGTTTATACATATTGAGTAACAGTCCCTATTGAGTGAGAAGTTTGCTGATTAATATACAAAAGTTCTATACAAATTAAGTAACAATCCCCATTGAGTCTGATCTTTACTGTGAAGGACACGAGTTTTTTTTTTTTGTTTTTTTTTTTTTTTTCTTTTTTATATACATTATGTAACATTCCCTACTGATTGCGGGTTTATAGAGTGTATGTTCTTGACATTACATGACATAGCATGCCGTCTATACTTGCTTATTTTATGTGAACTTCCAGTTACATTGGGTTAACAGGAGGTGTCTCATGCGCAAAATTATCGGCCGTGGAATGGCTACAAAGCTACCAGGTGGTAGCGTGGGGTAAATATCCTATTGAAAAGTATGTATGGATCCCTCCTTAGCCCAGATACAATTTATGCAGGCCTGGAACTCGAATGGATATACGACTGGACTCAAATAATGTACAAAAGCCATGAGAAGAACTTTGTAAGCACCGTCGACGTTGCATGTTCCCGACATGATTTCGCATGTAAACCATCAAGCAATATACGTACGCGTCAACGAGTCGACCTGGATATCATTCATGGGGGCATCAAGGTCAAGATTGCACTTAGTGGTCGCGTCGAGATGAACCACAGTGACAAAATAAACACGGATGCGAAACTGTCGCAGGCGTATTACAGTCCACGTGGTTATTGGAGGGTTGAAGTAGTCGTTGAAAAATTAGCAAGTGCAGAAAATGTTACTTTGAATGTCGCCAGAGAGTGGCTGGCCAGACAAGCATTGTCGCAGATTTACCTATCTACCTTCAGGAAAGTTTCACGTGAATAGTTTTGAGTCATGACCCCCACGGAAGTTTCCCAGGCTGATATTTTGTTTCTCCCACATGATTGGGTACGCGGACATATATACAAATACACACTAACCGTCATAGATGTTGTCCGCATATACAAGAACCCCGAGGCATTGATGTTAAAAGATTCAACAAGTGTCGCAGACGCATTCGAGTGAATGTACGCACTTTGACGGCTAATATGGTCTCTTTTTCTGCAGGTTCATCCAGGTAAAGAATTGATCGTAGTCGTTGTCGTGTTGCTGTCAAAGGAGCACGTGCGTGCTCGTCTTGGACTTGGTGGACATGATAACATTCATCCCGATCACGCCATTATGGAACGATTCAAAAGCACAATTTCAGCGCGATTATAAAGCCCTCGTGGCTTACAAGGCTGCGCCTAGCCCTAGTACACTGCAAGCCCTCAGGACTGCCAGGAACAACGCCCAGCGGACCTCCCGCAACTGCGTAAACACCTACTGGCTGAACCTCTGCACCAGTATACAGACAGCTGCCGACACCGGGGATGCAAGAGGCATGTACAAGGGTATCAAGAAGGCGACAGGCCCCCCAACCTCCAAGACCGTTCCCCTCAAGTCCAGGACGGGCGAAGTCATCACAGACCAGGGAAAACAGCTGCAGCGCTGGGTTGAACACTATCAAGAGCTGTATGCAACCCAAAAAGTCGTCACCGACACCGCCCTGAACGCCATCCCAGACCTGCCAGTCATGGAGGAACTAGACACACCGCCCGCCCTGGAAGAGCTCAGAAAAGCCGTCGACTGCCTCGTTTGTGGGAACGCTCCTGGGAGCGACGGCATCCCACCTGAAGTCCTCAAGAGCGGGAAACCAGCACTACTCCAGCCCGTGCACGAACTCCTCTGCCTCTGCTGTGAACAGGGACACATCCCCCAGGAGATGGGAGACGCCAACATCGTCACTCTGTACAAGAACAAAGGAGACCGTAGCGACTGCAACAACTACCGGGGCATCTCCCTCCTCAGCATCGTCGGAAAGGCTTTCGCCCATGTCGCCCTGATGCACTTGCAGACACTAGCCTGCCGCGTCTACACAGAATCCCAGTGTGGCTTCCGAGCCGGCTGGTCAACTGTAGATATGATCTTCTCACTACGCCAGCTGCAGGAGAAGTGTCGTGAGAAGCAGATGCCCCTCTACATCGCCTTCATAGACCTGACGAAGGTGTTTGACCTGGTCAGCCGGAGCGAAATCTTCAGGCTCCTGGAGAAGATCGGCTGTCTCCCACGACTGCTCGCTGTCGTCACGTCGTTCCACGAGAACATGCACAGCACATTGTGCTTCAGCTGCGCAATATCGGAGGCCTTCCCAGTCAGCAATGGAGTGAAGCAAGGCTGCGTCCTTGCGCCGACGCTCTTTGTCATCTTCTTCTCCATGCTCCTCCAGTACGCCTTCAAGGACTGCAGCGAGGGAGTGTACATCCACACCAGGGCTAAAGGCAAGCTGTTTAACATCGCTCGTCTCCGTGCAAAGATTAAAGTCACATAGGTTCTCATCCGTGAATTGCTCTTCGCCGACGATGCAGCCTTGACATCACACACGGAAGATGGGCTGCAGTAGCTGGTATGTCGCCTCTCCCACGCCTGCAAGCAGTTTGGACTGACCATCAGTTTGAAGAAGACGAACGTCATGGCGCAGGATGCAGACGGGGAGTACAATACCCATCGATGGGTACAACCTCGAAGTTGTTGAGAACTACACATACCTTTGATCCACAATCTTCCGCTCGCTCTCCATTGATGCTGAGGTGAACGGCAGGATTGCCAAGGCAGCAGCAGTTATGGCCAGACTGAACCAGAGGGTCTGGAACAACCCCAACCTCACTGAGAAGACCAAACTGCGTGTCTACCAGGCCTGCGTGCTCAGCACACTCCTCTACAGCAGCGAGGCATGGACCACCTATGCGAGCCACAAAAAGAAACTCAACAGCTTCCATCTGAGATGCTTGCGGCTCATTCTGTGCATCCAGTGGCAGG
Organism: Megalonaias nervosa; assembly: GCA_016617855.1. NCBI lineage: Eukaryota > Metazoa > Mollusca > Bivalvia > Unionida > Unionidae > Megalonaias > Megalonaias nervosa. The sequence goes on along the minus strand of JAECUM010027950.1, from coordinate 19,849 downwards.
ACAAAGTACTCAACACAGAGTATCTTGAACGCGCCAGCATGAACAGCATGTTCTCCATTCTGAGCGAGAGGTGCCTTCGCTGGCTCGGCCACATCAAGAGAATGGATCCAGGCCGCATTCCCAAGGACCTGCTATACGGCGAGCTAGCAGAAGGCGCACGACTGACTGGACGACCACGTCTGCGTTACAAAGATGTCTGCAAGAAGGACATGAAGACGGCCATCATCAACGTCAACGACTGGGAGAGCTGTGCTGACGACCGCAGTAGTAATAGGGGACGATAGGGCCCTCATGAGCACAAAGAAGGAAATTAACCCTGGGACTATATGGGCCCACGATTTATAGGCCCAAAAGCACACCCTGGGACGATATGGGCCCAAGATGTATAGGTATAAATGGCACAGCCTGGGACGATATGGCCCTCAAGATTAATGATGGTACGGGGTATTGGTAACAATGTAGCAAGGGACTGACCCGAATACGCGTGGCTACCACTCTAGGTAGAGACAAACACAATAAACACTGAAACAGACATATACTAATACAAGCCCGAGATTTATATATAAAGCATTACCTAGACCTGAAATTATGTTGACGGTGTTCATAAATTTGCATAATTATAATGATGCTATAAATAGTTATAATCAAGGAAAAGACTAAGGCCAAAATGGATGTGACTAAAAGTAACGCTAAAATTACGTAATTGTCCCAGAATTTAATGGAGACTAAACATGTCCCTGAACATTAGGTTACATTGGTTTAGACTAAAAGTAGTACTAAAATTGCGACATTGTCCCGGACTACAGTGGAGACTGAGAAAATCTGGAACATTAATATTCAAATGACTGTGACTAAAAGTAACGCTAAAATTACGAAATTGTCCCAGAATTTAACGGAGACTGAACATATCCCAGAAGATTAAATTATATTTGTTTAGTCTCAAAGTAGTACTAAGATTACCAAAATGTCCCAAACTCTAGTGGAGACTGAGAAAAACTCCGCAAGATTGTATTCAGATTGCCGTGACTTAAAATATTGCACTAAATTTCCGAAAAATTTAGCGGACTTGAATGGAAACTGATAACTAGCCAGATGTTTTGGTTGTCAGAAATGGCAAAGACAAAGTGTAGCACTAAATTCTGAAATTGCACCAGACTTTAGCGGAGACTGAAAATAATCCATAGATAAATTTTAAAAATGTTACCAAGACTTAAAGTAGTACTGAAATTATTTAAACTCATACCGACCTTCGCTGAAACTGAAAAATTGTAATAAAAAATTAAAATAAGCTATACTATAGCGTCAATGGGAATTAGCATTACGGGACCCTACTTTTTCTACTATAGCGTCAAGATTTATAGCTTCAGTGGGAATTAGCATTACGGGACCCTACTTTGCAATATAGCGTCAAGATTTGTAGCGTCAAATGGCACACCCTGGGACACTATTATGTCAATGGGAATTTTATATGGGAACAATAGGAATGGAACAGGTAGGGTGAGGTGACGGTACTGGACACTTGCAACAGAGAATAATGTTTATGTGAGTTAAACATAAATTATGCAACAACTAAAAATTCTTTTTGGCAAGAAAGAGTAAATCTTTTTGAGCAATGGATTGACCCATTGCACATCAATTATACAACAACTAAAAAATGTTTAGGCAAGAGAGAGTAGACATCTTTTCGAGACATATGAGTAGCCCTGAATGGGGTCGTTTAGTTTTCTTCTACTTTCCTCCCTTCTTCTTCTCCACCAGAACCTCATCTTCTACAGTACATTTTTCTTCTTTTTCTCATCCTTTCATCTATTTATAGCTACAACCTGTGGAAAACCCAAGTGTATATTTATAGTCTCAAACTTTTCAGCTTCAGTGACGTCACTTTACTCAACACTAGGGGAATAATGGCAACAGCCGAACACGAACGCGAAACACATTTTTCATTTAGACCTAGTATCTATTTATAGCTACAACCTGTGGAAAACCCAAGTCTACATTTATAGCCTCAAAATTTCTAGCTTCAGTGACGTCACTGAACTGGCTGACCTGAATACGCGATACTGTAGGTAGGTAGGTAGGTAGGTAGATGAATTGAATTTAATATGGATAAAGGGAGTTTTATAGGGACAAAGACCAATACACACAAAGGAAAGGGAAAAAGAAAAAAACCAATATCTAATATCCACACAAACGTACGAGAATGCATAAAACACACACCTATATATTATCCACACCAACGTACGAGAACGCATAAAACACCATACTTATTATCCACACCAACGAATGAGAATGCATAAAAAACACACCTATCAACTATCCACACCAACGAATGAGAATGCATAAAACACACACCTATATACTATCCACACCAACGTACGCGAATGCATAAAACACATCATACCTACTATCCACACGAACGGACGCGAATGCATAAAACATACACCTATATACTATCCACACCAACGGACGCGAAAGCATAAAACACACACCATATATACTATCCACACCAACAAACGAGAATGCATAAAACATACCATATTTTCTATCCTCACAAACGAATGAGAAAGCATAAAACACACATCTATTTACTATCCACACCAACGAATGAGAATGCATAAAACACACACCTATATAATATCCACACCAACGGACGCGAATGCATAAACACACGATACCTACTATCCACATCAACGGACGCGAATGCATAAAACACACACACCTATATACTATCCACAGCAACATACGAGAACACATAAAACACACACCTATATACTGTCCACACCAACGAAAGAGAACGCATAAAACACACACCTATATACTATCCACACCAACGGACGCGAATGCATAAAAGACACTATACCTACTATCCACACCAACGGACGCGAAAGCATAAAACATACACCTATATACTATCCACACCAACGGACGAGAATGCATAAAACACACACCTATATACTATCCACAGCAACATACGAGAACACATAAAACACACACCTATATACTGTCCACACCAACGAAAGAGAATGCATAAAACACACACCTATTTACTATCCACATCAACGGACGCGAATGCATAAAACACACACCTATATACTATCCACACCAACGGACGCGAATGCATAAAACACACCATACCTACTATCCACACCAACGGACGCGAATGCATAAAACATACACCTATGTACTATCCACACCAACGGACGCGAAAGCATTAAACACACACCATATATACTATCCACACCAACAAACGAGAATGCATAAAACATACCATATTTCCTATCCTCACAAACGAATGAGAAAGCATACAACACACATCTATTTACTGTCCACACCAACGGACGAGAACGCATAAAACACACACCTATATACTATCCACACCAACGAATGAGAATGCATAAAACACACACCTATATACTATCCACATCAACGGACGCGAAAGCATAAAACATACACCTATATACTATCCACACCAACGGACGAGAATGCATAAAACATACCATATTTACTATCCTCACAAGCGAATGATAAAGCATAAAACACACATCTATTTACTATCCACACCTACGAACGAGAACGCATAAACACACACCTATATACTATCCACACCAACGAATGAGAATGCATAAAACACACACCTATATACTATCCACACCAACGGACCAGAATGCATAAAACACGCATCTATTTACTATCCTCACCAACGGACACGAATGCATAAAACACACCATATTTACTATCGTCACCAACGAACGCGAACGCACAAAACATACACACTATACTATCCTTGCAAATGAATGCGCATGCAAACACACACACACACACACACACACACACACACACACACACACACAACAGTAAAGGAGTGAGTGTTTATGGTCACACTACTCTACATTCATACCAATTGGCAACTTGAATAGTCTCTCTTTTCTAGAGGTTTGGTTAGCCCTGAGAAGGGCTGTTTTTTCTTGGAACTCCATTTGCACCTGGCTAATGGTTGCACCTACCAGGTCTGGCCCCACATATGCATCGCCGGCTCCAGTCATTCTCCCAATTGATGCGTATGATTGGGAGTGTAGAGGGAGCTTGAGTGGCTTTACTATCCCAGTTTTCAGTGTGAGGGATAGTGAAGACTTGTTCCCTCTGTCTTCTCCTATGCCAGACCCAGGGATGATTTTGCTGAAGCTGCGGCTCCCACTCTTGCCGCTCTCTCTCCAACTCCACCAAGGCTTCTTGCTCCCAGTTTTCTGTTTGGAGGACAGCGGCTGTTGGTACAGGTTGTGGCTGTGGCTGTGGTTGTGGATGTGGTTGAGGAGGCCGTACTGGTTCTGCAGGTGTCCTCACCTCAGGTTTGACCTCAGACTGAGGTCTCATGAAGAGGTGAGGCAAGATTCCTCTTTTCTTTTCTTTCTCTTCTTCCTTCCTCTTTTCTCTCTCTTCTTCTTTTAACCTGGACTCCTCCTGTGCCGTCTCCATAGCCAGCTCATCCAGGAGACGCCTGGCATGCTCCAGGTCCATCTGGAGTTCCAACAGTTTTTGTAGTCTGCTCATGTTCTTTTTAAGTTGACTAGTCAACAATGGTAGCCAGACTGACGAGTGCTCTGCTTTATATTCCTGGTGCACGAACGTGAAGGAAAACATACCTTGGCACCAAAACTTACCATAACCAAAACCAAAACATCAAACGCGAGGACCTAAAAGAAACACTCACGTTGACGTTTTTACTTTTTACTTTTTACTTACAAACACAAGACAGAGAAAACAAAGGGTGGATTTTTTACTGACAAAAGAAACGAAGTGCTTATAGACACACTTCTATTTGTTTTTTAAACACACAAACACAAATTTGTTTTGGCAAATTGAATTAGTATCTCTTTTCTAGAGTATTGGGGTAGCACTGAAATGATCTATTTATTTTTTTTTTGTTAAGGGGAGTGATGGCAATCTTTTTTTACTGTCTAAGATTGCGTCCCCGTCTGGCAGCAGGCTTTCCTATACGATACGGTCTGCTTCTGCGGAAAGAGAAGGAGAACTCTTTGGTGTCCACACGGCAGTCGACAAAACCTCTGTCTGGTTCTTGCTGTTCTTGTTGCTTCTGCTGTTGTTGTTAATGTTCTCGCTGCTTCTGAAGTCTGTACTTCTCTGTCCATTCTTCTTGTTCTTTCTTGATTTCCTCTCTAAAGACCTCTTCTATCAGGTCTTGGGCTATGGCTAGCATCCTGACATTCTCTATCTCTTCAGGCTTCGGTATCAGGTTTAGCCTGACACGATGTAAATTGACGTAAGCTTCGTTCAGCTTGGCTAGTCTGGAAGGCATCTTCATAGGTTGACGAGTCAACACTGGATGACCAGACTGGAGACCAACCCGCTTTATATGGTTCAAACGCGGACGCGATAGAAAACATCCCTACTCGGTTTTAGTGTTATAATAGCGAATGTCATGGTGAGGGATAGAGAGAAAGTCAAAGAGCATATATTCACAGTGTGCTTTGAAAACAAACAACACATTTTTTTTTTCAAAACACAACATTTTTTATTCAACCAACAATCAACTACTAACCATTAACAAGCAACAATAATATCAAACAAATTATTTTTGACATGGTTGACAACGTTGTGAAATCATGTGAGATTTCCATTGATGGAAGTCATGAGGCCGTTGATGTACACTACGTTTCCTAGCTAAAGACAAAAGATAGCCGTAATGGTTACAAAACCATCGATCTACTTTCTCATCGTTTCTAGAAGAATTACTATCAAAATAAGTCACTAAATGTTCCAAAGGATATCCAAGACTGCGTTGATGAAGAAAATACACACAATATTGTCCACACACCATGGAATCTGTGCCTCGTAATTTCACATTATTGTATCGTGTCGTCTGGGCATTCCTTCTCATAAAGTCAATGATATCGTCTTCCAAAGAGGGTAATCCATACGAATCAAAATACTCCACACAATTCTCTTGAGGGAAGTAGACGGCAACCCAGTGAGTTCCTGGGAGATGACTTTCGTCCGTGTTGATGACATAAGCTTGATGGTCTTGAGGTTTGCGATGAGGAAGTTCATCTTTAGCGCACACGCCAGGATTCCAAGAAGCAGTATACGAACTATTGTTCAAAAGGTAATAAAGTTCCCAGGTATCCATTTTTTGTTGTGTTGTTTTTTTTTCACAGGTAATGATAAGTCATCAATTCATTCTGACTTTTTGTTTGAAACGCTCTGTCAAGTAGCCGCTTCTTCGCCTCGTCTCCACACTCTGGGCTAAGAGAGATTCGATGCGATAGATCTCTAGAGTAGACAATGGTGGTCAAGAATGATCACGCAAGCCTTTATACCACTCATGCAACACTGCTTCTTCCGAGATGAGACTCCAAGCGTTGTCCAGATACTCGTCCAAGTTTTCTTCTTGATTCATCATCAGACATTTATCGTGTTGAATTTGACTGGGATGATCGTTTTGACATCCATAACAATATTTCTTGGCCAATTCCGTAATTGTATCCGCCAGGTGTTTGGCAAAACAGGACACTAAATGTTGTTCTTGTTCTGGCCATCTGGACTTGATTACTACCTCGTCCTCTTGGTCTTCGTCTTGGGGTTCTGTTTTCATGCTATCATCCCTTTCCATGTCCAAAGATTCTCTATCGTTCAATGAGGGATAGGAGTCTTCCACTGTTTCTAATAGTCTTGAATGACTTCTCTCAAACTGTTGATTTCAATGGTATTATCGAATTCGGCATACAAGATGACGTTGACCGTCTCGGTGAGAGCTTCTGCAAACTGAAGTTCCACACGCAGTTGACCAGATTTTATAGGGTGAAAATGTCACTCGTCGCTGCCTTGGTCTGGAGTGAAATCAAAGGCCCACAAAGTGTAACCTTCTACATAATCTTCGTACGAAATACCGTGACTGGTGTTGGTTCCTAGTTGTCCTGTAGCTTCATACAGGGACAAGTACGACCTCAAGTAATTCTTCTGGGCAAAGTTAGGTTCGAAGGGTCTGGTACACAAGGTCTTGCCATCGCGACTGACTTCGATCTTGGACACTCTGTAGTGTTTAAACTGGAAAGAATTTTGATCGTGGGCTCCGTTGAGGGCTGCATTACTGACGATGCCAACGATTAAACGTTTGGGTAACTGTCCTTGGAACAGATGATATTCGATCTTGGATCGGAGTTCAGCAGCAATGATGAATGTTTTCACTTCTACGCGTCGTATCGGATACTTGGCGGTCGATCTGCTCAATGTTTGAATGATGTCGTTTCCCCCTTTAGGTAACACTTCTACGCGACACACGTGAAGTCTGGCTTCTTGGATGATGGTTTTGTACTCGTTGGCATGAGCCATCAAATGGAAAGCGACACTGCTGCGATTGAGTCTCAGGCGAATATCCACTCCGTTCACCAAATACTTGTCTTGCAACCACATGTCCAAATGCAAACGATCCATCAGTTCTAAATTACGACCTTGCAGAATTTTCCTTCGACGGTCGTTAAAACCCACATTGTGATGATTGTCATCGGCTGTCAGGGCTGTGTCGTTAAACGTGTCTTCACCTGCGGTGTCAGGTTTCCATACCACACAAGCATCCAGATGAGTGTTCTTGGCCTCTTTTCCGTACGACAAGAGATTTTCTAGGTACGCTTGGTAAGGGTAAGTATCCATACTGCTGCTGACCAGTTTGTTATTCAAGTACAAATCCACTTCGCTCAACAAGGAATGCATGAAATTGTTGACGGGAGCTACTCTGGCATCGGCTCCCGGATTGGAGTTGTCGGTTTTGATCATTTTCAGTTTCAGATACAAGAAACTGCTATTCAGATCGATGTAATCTTCGGGTTGTCCTTTGATTGCTGAATCCATCATAGAGGAGACGGGATGAAATTCGACCCATTGGGATTCTTGCATTGTCATCATGGTGGTGGCATGGCAAACAGACCCAGTTCCGACTTGGAACAAGCACAAGACTCTCGGTGCATCATTTTCTCTGATTTAATAATCAAAAACGTCTAACTCTCGGACAGTTTTTCTTTTCTTAGTCTTTCTAGCTCTAGGGGTGTGAAGTCCTCTGAAGGGGTGTTCTCGTCGTCTTTTTCTGCCTTGTCCTTGCTGTGGTGTCAGGGAAGCAGGAATGTCTGACTCGGCATTACAAAGGGCGTTTATAAGAGTTTCTAGCCGGCCCAAAATGTCTTTACCCGTTTGAAGCAAGACATTTTTGCCTGCTCTCAAGAAAGCTTCTTTGGGATTTTGTTTGTCAATGATGACATTTTGGAGAAATTCTTTGCCGTGCGGCAACGCGGCATCTTTCAAGGCGTGCAATCCCCGTGTCAACATCGGTTTCAAAACGGGAGCCACTGTACGAAAGGCTGATTTGAGCATATCTCCTAAACCATGTCCTCGCTGTCGAGCGACTCCTTGGTACACAGGATACATGACTGACAAAAGGTTAGAGTAATCGTTTTCGAAAATGGAGTTTGACTGTGACTTTCCCTTTGGTGAATGGAATATTTTGTCCCAGATCTCCTTTTATAGTAATGTTGACAGTGTCGAAATAAGACTTACTGACGGGCAAATAGTGAGGATGTACAAATTCGTGGTGAACGTGACAGGTGTTTCCACCTTCCTCGTCAGCAGCTGTGGCAGAATCCAATTTGAAAGGAATGAAACGCAGTAACGGTACGGAGGTGTGTCCCACCACATTGTACTCCGCCACATCGGAGTACACAAAAATCAAATTCAGTCCTTGGTTCATTTCTGCAGGGAATCTAAAATATTTCGCAAAATCCAAGTTGCCAGTAATGGCTGGTATTTCGTTTTTCATCTTGATCAACTTGGTGTCTCCACCTAAAATATCATACAATTCAGGACAAAATGTAATGGCCAATACTTTGTCCTCTGAAAATTTCATCATTAGACGAGGAGCTATTTTGTGGTACTCGAGGGTGATGCTTTTTCTGGTTCTCTCCAAGGCTCTGGCAAACACGGCATTGAATTTGGTTGAAATCGTGTTCATCAAATGTTGACCACTAAAATAACAACCTGCAGGAATGGTCAACAGATAGGTGAATCGTTTATTTTTGAGGTCTTGTGATTTCATAGAGTCAGCTACACTGCTACGTTCATCCAAGTGTTGTTGCACTTGTTCGTCATAAACTTCTACCGTAAAAGTGTTTTGATCTTCGACAATGTTTTTGATTTGTGTAGGGTGAATCATTTCCACTAAAATCACTTCCCAATTGGCTTCGTGATCCAGTTGGATGGCCTGAGGTAATTTGGCCGTGTAACAGCATAAGGTGCTATTGGGAAAGACCTCCATGGAACTGTCACTGGGTAACGTTAAGTAAAATTGGTTGTTCATAATTCCACAGTTCTAGTGTCTGAGGAGTCACTGGAAGTCAGAGGAGTGTCTAAAAGAGGATGGTTAGGGTGACTGTTGGAAGGGGAACTAACGTTGGACACAAGACTCCCGTTGTTGTTTCCGTTGGAGGAATATTTCAGAGACGGATTGGGAAGAAGGTAACCAATGCAACTGCTAAGTAAAATGGTCCACAATTGTTTGTCTCTTTGTTGCAAACTCAAATTGGCAATGGCAGCACCGATGACACAATACACCACAAAGATTTGGCAGAAAAAGACGATTTGCGTTTTAGGCACACGATCTCCACATCACACCCACAAGGATTGCTTTTGTAGATCTTTCAGAGAAGAACTGGGCGACGGAGTGGTCACTGTAGTAGCTGAGGCTGTGCTGAAGGGCATGATGATCATTTCTTTTTATAGACAATGAGTTGCGAAGCGTCGATCCAAGAGTCAAAACTGGGAGGATATCCTTTCCAACGCACTTTGACTTCTCTGACATGTCGTTTTTCCACTTTTCGGGTTCTTCGATCGAGAATGCTTTCGATCTCGTATACGTCGTCTTCTTTTTTGGTCACACGTTGTAACTCGGGCAAGTAGACTGTTCCTTTGAACACTTCCCCGTTCATGTCTTCCAATTTATAGACAGGAGGATAACGGCCACGCACTCGTTCAGTGACACGAAACAATTCGGTGGTCCAGTTGGGTAAGTAACCTTTGTCGAAAGTACGTTTGGTTTTGCCAATGCGTACCCAATCTCCTGATGCCAACACTCCACCTTTCTTGCGGACAGTCACTGTTGGGGACGTACCAAACAGACGCTCGAAGACGGCCACTTCGTTGTCAGCAGTCACTTCTTTGGGGGCACGTCCGATGCTCCGATGGTAAGATTGGTTGTACGATTGGACGAGGTGTGGCAAGACGTCGATGTAGTTGATGCGTAAAATATTTCCACATGCGTTCTTTCAAGGTGCGTTGAAAACGTTCCACGATGCTGGCTTTGGTTTCGGGATTCTCGGTGGTGAAAAAATGTATGTCACGTTTCTTCGATTCTCTTTGGAAAGCTTGGTTCAGAAATTCGGTGCCTTTCTCAGTTTGCTATCGAAGAGGGTGACGCCCACTTTGTTTCAACACCAGTTGGAGGGCTCGCACTAACTCACTGCTCGATTTGGAAGCCAATGGCACAACCCAAGCAAATCTGGAAAAGACGTCGATGACACAAAACAAATATTTGTAACCACAATTGTAGGTGGCCAAATGAGAGACATCGGCTAAATCGGCTTGCCATTGATGATCGATGCCTTCCACTCGTGTGCGACTTCTGAAACATTTTCGTCCAATGGGTTTGTGTAAGGTGTACGTAGCTTGTTCTTGTAACCAGCTTTGCACTTGAGGTAAACGAACACTTTGGCAGCACGATACAATTTCTGAACTCCTCCGTAACCTGCAGGATTTGGTCTTCTTTTCTTTTTTCACTTCTGGTTTCCCTTCTTTCTTTTTCACTTATGTCGAAGGTGGAGTGGACATCATCTTTTTAACCCAAGCTTTAAGTTCTTCTCGTTGCGGTGTAGGAGAAGGGGTCAACAAGGACGCTGCATTCTTACTGGGGATGGGAGCTGCTGACGGTGTTTGAAAGACGTCTCTTGCCTCTTCTTTCTCAGGCAACCGTGGGGCTGAATCTGTCTTGACCACTGGGAGTGGTGGAAGTTGTGGTGGTGGTGAACTTTTCATCAGAGCCTTAAAATCTTTCAGAGTGAGTAGAGCTGTTTCGTCTAAAGCTTTCTGGTGAAAGAGTTGCAGTTGTTGCAACAACTGACCGTGCCGTTGCGATTTTTCCGTTTATGACAAATCACTGCGATCCATCAAGGATTGCAATTCTTGTTGTAACTGTGACATCTCGGTCAAATGAGGATTGGGAGGTAAATGCGGGGTTCGTTGTTCTTGCCAACGATGGTATTCCATCCATTGTTTGTAAGGCACTAAAACTAGTTTTCGTCCTTCCGTTGGATTTCAAGGATCACGTCTGAGATCTTTTGACTCCAGAGGTCCCTTTTATCTTCTTGGGCCTTTTTATTTTCATCCTCCCAGGATGTTTCCCAATAGTCCTTTCAGCAAGGGTCCTCCTATTGTTCTCATTACTCCTTTCAATAAGGGTCCTCCTATTGTGCCCATTACTCCTTTCAGTAACATGGGTAAAAAAGGCAAAATTCCTCAGCGTTCCACCAACATCTTTTTCTTTTGACCAATGGGTATTTTCTTTTGGACCATTTGGCGAAGAACGTGTCGATGTTTGGCTAAGTATTCTTTCTGGTGTTTAGACAAAGGTATCGTGCCTTTCAAGACATTCAGACAACATTCGCACACGGTATTGATGACGTCTTGGAGGCAGTTTGAATGAGTTTTTTCGCATGGGTGGAGGAGCTTTGGACAGGACGGACAACATGTCCCAATGTTTGGCTAAACGAGCTAGCAGTCCTTTCCTTTTCTTTCCTTTGGGGGTAGAAGAGGAATGTTTTTTTTGGGGTGACATCTTTCTCGGTTGGTTCGTTGGTTCCGTGGCACACAGCACAAAAAATACACTAACTTCGATGACTTGTCACACGGTCTTTTATCCGTTTTTTTGGGACTATCGCTTCGTCATAAAGGTGACGATGTGTTTTCCAAATCACCAAAGAAACCTCCTCTTTGGTGACTCCTCTTTTTCTTTGGATGAGTGTGTCTTTTCTTGGGGCGACATCTATGTTTGGCTAAGCGTTTTTTCGGATGATGAAACTTTCCTTTTCTGTTTGCTTTCTGGACATTAGAACGACGATGAGGAGACATTTTTTGGTGCACAACATACACTAAAGTCCATGGCTTCACATGCGTCCTTTTATCTTATTTTGGCTAGTGGTCATAGATTTAAATAGATTTAAGAGTTTTGATCATGTGTGGTAATAAAAGACTAGGCAACCATCCTCCTCTTTGGTGACCTCTTCTTTTCTTTTAACGAGTGTGTCTTTTCAGGGGTGACGTCGATGTTTGACTAATTATTTTTTGGATGACGAGACTGTCCTTTTCTTTTTCCTTTTCCTTTTTGGACAGAAGAACGACGATGGTGACGGTGTGCACTTCTTGGTGGGTCCATCTTTGGGCGATCCGGAGCACAACAACACTAAAGCTATCGGTTGACTCAGGTCTTTTTATATTGGAACGCGTCGCCACTGATTGTCTTTACGTCGTATCAACTTGATTACAGGCATCAGACGTCTTGGAGGAATTCGCAACGGACTAAATCGGGACAGTTCTTGCTTGGACAAATCCAGTAAACTCTGTAACACACCCGTTCTCTCTTGGACTTTGATTTTGGGGGCAGGTGCTTTGTGAGCAGCGGCCACTGCCGCTAAAGAGGAAGAGGGTGTCACCGCTGGAGGAGAAGTTTTTGGAGACGCTCTCTTGCGGGTAGAAGCTGTTTTCTGTGGACTTTTCTTTATCTTTTTCTGAGGCTGTGACCTGGTCTTGCAACCGTTGCTCTTTTTCTTTTTCTTATGGGTACGTTTGGGCGTTGCTTTTTTCTTGGGCAGAACTTTGGGAGCATTAGGATCCCATTTTAAGAGGGAACGAATGATGACACCTCCTAGAGAACCGCTTCCTCCTGGTTTCAAAATGATTTGCTCTTTGGTTTGAGTGTCAATGCGAGGATCGGATAACTGCGTCAAGGCTACTTTGTTTCTCTCAAAAAAACGTTTGGTTTGATGTGGAATCTGAATGAAGCCTTGCAGTAATTGACGTGCTGTCACCATAAACCATCGTAAGACTTCTCTGAGACTAGCTTCTAAGACACGAGCACGTATTTGTGAATATTTTCGCGACTGATACCGTACAAGGCAGGAATCAATTTGATGGGAAGATGAGACTGAAGGGACGTCATGTTGACGATGTGTGAGACAGATCCAAAGTGACCGAGGTTTTTATAGACTTCTTTTGGTGATTGTGATTGTTGTTAAGTCGACGAAGGGGACGTGTACACGACAGGCCCTCCGTCTTGGCACCAGTGGTGAAACAGATGGGTACGGAATCGCAAATAATCGGGAGTGGTGGGTTTTAAATCCACGAGTAAATAGGTGTGTGGGGTTTGAGTGGCATCGTCGTACGCATGAGTCAGCCAAGGTGTTCCTAACTGTTTGGCTAAGACTTGCACTTGCGATTTATCTCTAGGGCTTTTAAACAACACCACGTTATGAGCATTGAGACTGATGGTACGATCGGCTTTACTTTGTTGAAACAAATTTTGGGTGATTCAAATGACACTGGCATTACGATGATGCCCTTTTGCGCGTAAACCAGAGTTTAATTTCTTCTTCGTCTTCTCCTAACATGTCGTCAAAAATAACCAGATGGGTTTGACTAGGGTCAGACACGATCCCGTCGTCTTCGCCAGGAATGTCTTCCACAAAGACGATGGATATCGCCTTGACTTTCTCGCAGAAGGCTGTACGCCGATTGCCACTCTTTGTAACACCACACGATTCGTTGAGGTGGACGATCGATCAAATGATGTTTATGTTCGATCAAACGTTTGACAAATTCGGTTTTGCCTGAACCGCTAGGTCCGGCAATGAGCATGTTAAAGGGATGGCGAAGATACAAGGCCTCCCAACTAGTCCTATCCACCTGTTCATCAATGACTTTGACAGTGGAGGAGGAGGGAGCAGAGACAGTAGAGGTAGCCATAGTAGTGTAAGAAATGTCACTTTTGACACGAGGACAGAAAAGGTAAGAGTTTTTATACTTTTCTCAGGAGACGTTTATTGTCATCTTTAAGTGTGAACAACACGAAAGACAAAAATACATAAAAGCCAAATGGTTAAGTACATGAATATAAGACACATCAAATCGATCATAGTGGAATATAAACAAGTCTCTGTACAACAATTGTGGTGATCAAGAGGTGGAATTGTAGGGACAATGTGTAATGTTCTTAGAGGCTCTACACTCCTTGGCACAGTCACACAAGTGTCTTCGCGGAATGGTCTTTCGGGGATCTCGATAACTGTCCTGTCCTGTCTTGAAGGGAGTGGTTCTTCTGGGAGTGGTAGTCCGTTTTTATACCTCTTTTTGTCGGAAGGAATAAATGTACTTTCTGCAAAGAGATGGTCGTACTCCAGTGGTAAATCTAAATTGTTTGGTCACTAACTTGCACATCACACACCGTTCCGAAGTGTCCTCTTGAACTAAGTTTACGTTGTGTAAAAGATTTTGGTAACCCTCTAACTCTTGTTCTCATTCGTTTGTGTGGATAGTAGATAATGTGTGTGTGTTTTATGCGTTCGCGTTCGTTGGTGTGGATAGTATATAGATGTATGTTTTATGCATTCGCGTCCGTTGATGTGGATAGTATATAGGTGTGTGTTTATGAATTCTCATTCGTTGGTGTGGATAATGTATAGGTGTGTGTTTTATGCATTCTCGTCCGTTGGTGTGGATAGTATATTTGGTGTGTGTTTCATGCTTTCGCGTCCGTTGGTGTGGATCGTATATAGGTGTATGTTTTATGCTTTCGTTTCCGTTGGTGTGGATAGTATATAGGTGTGTTTTTTATGCATTCTCATTCGTTGGTGTGGATAGTATATAGTTGTGTGTTTATGCGTTCTCGTCCCTTGGTGTGGATAGTAAATAGATGTGTGTTTTATGCTTTCTTATTCGTTTGTGAGGATAGTAAATATGGTATGTTTTCTGCATTATCGTCCGTTGGTGTGGATAGTATATATGGTGTGTGTTTTATGCTTTCGTGTCCGATGGTGTGAATAGTATATACGTGTATGTTTTATGAATTCGCGTCCGTTGGTGTGGATAGCATAGTGTGTATGTTTTATGCACTTGCGTCCGTTGGTGTGGATAGTAGGTATGGTGTGTTTTATGCATTCGCTTCCGTTGATGTGGATAGTAAATAGGTGTATGTTTTATGCATTCTCGTACGTTGGTGTGGATAGTATATAGGTGTGTTTTATGAGTTCTCGTCCGTTGGTCTGGATAGCATATAGGTGTGTGTTTTATGCATTCTCATTCGTTGGTGTGGATACTAAGTATGGTGTGTTTTATGCGTTCTCGTTGGTTGGTGTGGATAGTATAGTGCGTATTTTTTATGCATTCGCGTCCGCTAAATTTTTCGGAAATTTAGTGCAATATTTTAAGTCACGACAATCTGAATACAATCGTGCGGAGTTTTTCTCAGTCTCCACTAGAGTTTGGGACATTTTGGTAATCTTAGTACTACTTTGAGACTAAACAAATATAATTTAATCTTCTGGGATATGTTCAGTCTCCGTTAAATTCTGGGACAATTTCGTAATTTTAGCGTTACTTTTAGTCACAGTCATTTGAATATTAATGTTCCAGATTTTCTCAGTCTCCACTGTAGTCCGGGACAATGTCGCAATTTTAGTACTACTTTTAGTCTAAACCAATGTAACCTAATGTTCAGGGACATGTTTAGTCTCCATTAAATTCTGGGACAATTTCGTAATTTTAGCGTTACTTTTAGTCACATCCATTTTGGCGTTAGTCTTTTCCTTGATTATAACTATTTATAGCATCATTATAATTATGCAAATTTATGAACACCGTCAACATAATTTCAGGTCTAGGTAATGCTTTATATAAAAATCTCGGGCTTGTATTAGTATATGTCTGTTTCAGGTTCTATTGTTTTTGTCTCTACCTAGAGTGGTAGCCACGCGTATTCAGGTCAGTTCCTTGCTACATTGTTATCAATATCCCGTACCATCATTAATCTTGAGGGCCATATCGTCCCAGGCTGTGCCAATTTGACCTAAAAATCTTGGGCCCATATCGTCCCAGGGTGTGCTTTTGGGCCTATAAATCGTGGGCCCATATAGTCCCAGAGTTAATTTCTTTCTTTGGGCTCATCGTTCCCTATTACTACTGACCGCTCCGCCTGGCGCTTTGCTGTCAGACAGGGCGTTCAGAAAGACGAGGAAGCGAGAAACACAAACCTCGCTACAAAGAGAGCTAGAAGGAAGGCGAAACAACAACGGCTTCAACAATCATCAACGTTTACCTGCAGCAAGTGAAACAGAGACTGTCACGCTAGGGTCGGACTCTTCAGTCACTCGCGAAGGTGCAGATAGGACACCCAACCGGAAGCTACACTATCGTCTTCCGAAGACGGACGGATGCCGACGATTCGGGCATAAGTGCGCTCAGGAATTATTGCTGAATCGAAAAGCCATTTTACGATAGCTTGCGAATTTGTGACGCAGCTTCGGTCATGCATAGCTCCGTAGAATAATGAAGCCACACCTCTGCCTGGGTTGAGACCCCCTGACCCGATTCGGCATAAGTCTGCCACGATAACTAAAGGTTCCACCCATCATGAAACGGCTTCACAGCCAAACGTTAGAGACCCATTCGGAAACAATATGGTTCGGTATCTGTGTGCACCTAAGGAGGTGTTAGGTGGACAGCGTTGTGCTACTGACCCGGCATGAATAGTCGATACAAGTATTATCCTGGATTAGATTGATATTCCCCTTTAAACAACACACTACCAGCTGGCGTCATAGGATCAATGAGTAACAAATCCACCAAGTATAGCACTTGTGCGAAAGGAAATACAAGTCGTTCCCGCGAATTCACAATTAACGCCAATATGGGGGGGGGGGGGATTGGGGGATCTGCGCGTGCCCATACCCATCAGTAGTTATTTCATAAAGGAAAACCCATCGTTTCGTACCTAGCGGAGACAAATTTATCTTGGAGGAACGATACACACCCATGTGATGTTTCTTCGACCAAAAAGATTTACCGCGTATGCGCGTGCACGTCACTGCCGGATACCATAACCCGGAGACGTCATTTTGGCTTTTTTAATATTTTTATCATAAACAACCACAATCTATAGGCGTCCGAACATAGCGGCAAGGGGAGGGGGGCGTCACATCGAGACATGTTTTGGACTACAGAACGTAAAACTTAATAGCTGACCACTACATGTTTCCCCTACACCCGAAAATAATTCTGCGGGCACCCCTGCCACAATCGAGTACATTTGAGGTATCAGTCCCACAGATTCCTCCATGGACTTGCCAGCGCACTCGTCCCTGAATTTCCCCACGATTTTCTTGTTAACATTACTGAACAGCAGATAGGCTTTCGGGTACTCGCTGGTGTCAAATTCGTTTACATGAGATGTCTCGCCCATGTTCGGATAGAGGTCATTAGTAGTGATGTCCATCAGCAAAGACTCTGTATCCGTGTACAGAATCATGATGGTGTCACCGTACCACGACTTGATCGAGTTGTAGCAGAATTCGTACATGAACAGCTTTGTCAAATCGAACACGGATGCGCCAACGTAGATGGGTTTCGTCAACTTTAGATTGGATTCCTTGCATGCTGTGTCTACAGGATGTAGAGACTGAGTAGTAATTTTAAGTAACTTTCCTTTCTCGAATACAATTTTCCTCAAGCCGGTATTTGGCAACATCACTGCATGCTTACCACAACCAACGCGAATGTGTTGGGGTGTTTGTATATTTATTCGAAGCTCATGTGTCTTCATCCTTGAGTATCCGATGACATAGATGAAATCATACCATTCCCTGCAGTTTTTATTTTCATTGGTTTTGATTGATATTCTCTCTCATTGTTAGTGAATACATCTATGAGGAAACTCCATTGGCGTTTTAATATATTATATGTCAGTGGAGTCTCTCTAATTTATTATTGATGGTGATTGTAAGGATCTTAGCTGTTCTCGATGTGTTTGTTTTCTCCACCATCTCCGCTGACTTCACTGTCTCCATTGAATATTTCGTTGCCTTCGCTGGCTGTTTCACTATCCTCAAAGTTGTCAAAATTATTCGTATCGGTAACTGTTAACGTCAGCGACTTTAAATTTTCTTGTACAATATAACAGAATAAATGTTCCGGTGTTTCATTATTTTCTTCACCAGGTTTTCGCCGTGATCGTTCCAACGTGATACCTGACCTGGTTGATTTATCAAGATGCTTCGGATGTGTCTTTAAAATATTATATAGCATTTTGTGGGCCTCTTTAACGAATCGGTACGACACATTCAAGATAAACAGCGATTTAATCTTTTCCTTGACGTTAGAGTCTTGGATCGGAAATGTGTATATGTGAGAAAGCTGCCAGTAGCTTCCCATGGGTCAGTTGTTCTTACCGAGGTTTTTCCGGGGTCTTCCACCACCAGTTTTAGCCGCCATGCATAGCCTATCTTGCACTGAAAAACGGCGATAAATCCAAAAGAGTCCAAACGCACCATTAGTCTGATAATTTAATCCCTGCTTTAGCCACAGACGCGAATTCTTTCACAAGACTAGATGTATCAAACCGTGTTGTTTCTAATGGCATTATGTAATAGCTCACTACGACTCTCTAGCTTATGTGTTGTCAGTATCTGTCAGTCTGAATCCGTCCATACGCGGGTTACAGTCAGAGATGTACACGTGTGGAAAAAGACCACAGGGAGAAAAAAGTCATGGCGAACTAGAAGGGTTACTGGCCTGTAAACCGGTACTGGTCGAGAAAACGGCAAAACTTAAGTAACATAGTTATTCTACAGACATTAAATAAGATGGAACGAAAGGAAGTTCTGTGTCGTGCATGAAGTGTCTGTAATTGTTAAAAAAGATAATTTTCTATCCGTACAAATGCGAAGAACAGTCGTGCTTACACATGCTATACACCTACGAACTTACTCATGTTTAAGGTTAAGTATTTTGTGAACGACATAGACATACACAACCGTTTGAACAACGACATAGACATAAACAACCGTTTGAACAAACCGTGGGTGGGTTGTTAACGCTGCTTTTCAGTTACAGGATGCAAGATAACTTTTAGTTAAATAAAAAATAGGTATCTATTAGAGCTGGTTACCACAAAAAATTGTGTACCGCGGTATTTCGGAACGTACCAGGGTATACCGCAATTATATCAAAGGCCAAGAATTTGATGTTCTGGGGCAGAGGCCTGACACGTTTTTGTTTAATTTCTGTATGTCAGTAGCTGGAAAAATATGTTCCTCTGATTTATAGCAACATATCACCTTGTTAAATCATTAGATGGAAAAAATGAATTATCTTAAGATAAAAGAAAAGAAAATATTCCAGCTCTAAGTTCATCACAGCCCCCACCACTAAAATTAAATGACCATGACCTTATAGGACATGCATTTGTTAATTGTTGTACACTTTGTAATCTATAAACATTAACTAAAGTGGCGTGATTAAGCTCACATTATAGCTGATACTGTGAAAGATGTCGTGCTAACATTAAAGATCCCAGTTAAAAAAAAAATAGATTTGATACTGAAGCCTACAATTTTCTAGCTATACTATTGATATAATGGATATGGGGACATTGCCAATGCCTGGGCAAGGTAATTTCAGAGGGCCAGTAAGTAAACATAAAAGATACTTAACAAACGACATCATATTTAGTGAACTTGACAAATTATGTAAA
>JAECUM010027949.1:0-11487 GCA_016617855.1 Megalonaias nervosa | reverse complement strand
ATAGATATATATATATATATATATATATATATATATATATATATATATATATATATATATATAGTTTTTATACATATATACTCTTTCTATACTGTTTCTATATACTCTTTCTATGTACAATATCTATATATACAATACATAATTTTTCCCAGCGACAAAGATGTTGTAATGCATGAAAAGAGCTCCGAACTACACGACTGAAAATGATTAAGAAGAATAATTACGGATTTTAATGGAAAAAATAAATAGTAATTCGGATATTAGGCGGATTGGGAAATAATTTATAGAATATATAATAATTCAGTACCGATATCTGATAAAAAAAAAAGTGATGCATAGCGTGTAAAAAGGGATATTTCTACGCAGAGTCTACACAAGAATAAGGATGGATATTTCTACAAATGAGTAAGAAAGGATAGTTTTACACATGAGTAATGAAGAATATTTCTAAACACGAGTAGGAAATGATATTAATGCACATGAGTAAGGAAAAATAGTAGTTTTACACATGAGTAAGAAATGATGTTACTACAGATGAGTAAGAAATAATATTTCTACATATGAGTAAAGGTATTTCTACACATCAGTAAGACGCTATTTCTACATACGAGAGTAAGGAAGGATTTTTCTACATATAAGTAAAGAAGGGAATTTATACACATGAGCAAGGAAGGATATTTCAACACATAAGCAATGATGGATCTTTCTACACATAGATATTTGAGCAAACGATTGAAAACACCATAGAAAGAAATGAGGTAGAGATGTACATTATCCAAGATTTCCGTGAATAAAATCTATATCCCGCGTCGGAGAAGGCAGCAGGGTAAGTTAAGTTTTTCTTCTCAGTAATATGTTCAATGAACAAATTTATCGTCAGGCTTTCGCTCTCCCATGCGATTTCACGTTGTGCGGGAAACATTTTGTTTTTGAAAAAAAAAAAAAAACACACAAAAATCTTCCAACTATTTAACAATTCCAATATTTCGAATAAGAGATGATACTTTTTTGTTTTGTATTGAATGTTCTTGCAGTCTTTACATGTACATTACTTCCTAAAAGTCACGTGATGCAAAGAACATTAGACGTATAATTCTATAAATATAAATTTTCTGCGTTCTTAGTTCTCCCAACTCCATCTCTTACCTTGAAAAACCTCACGTAGCGCATTAATCTAGGTTAGACCTATGAAATCAAAACTGGGCTTGCTTAAGTTTATCTCACCCCATTAGACCATGTTAAAATAGACTGTTGGAGTCAGGTTTTTGTGATATAATATACTGTACCATTCGTATAAATGGATGCTGCACAATTCCACCGTGACGTTTGACCCGAAAGCATAGGTCATGGAGTGCTGGGTATCATTTTAACTAGCAGCTGAAGACGTTTCCAGCCGCACTGGTATGGGTTTGGTTTTACAATATTGTCTAACATGCACTCGAAACGTATCAATGCCTTACGCGCACCTTTGCTAAATATGTCGAGTATCGGTCTGAAACACGGTTTCCGGCTTGTTTGCGAAAAAAAACAAAAAAAGATGACTGGTTTGTATTAATGTAACTGCTTATAGCGACGAATCCAAGTGGTCCCCTGTCTCATAACCAGTCACAGATGTCAATCTAGTTTGTAATCCACGGATATTGGTGAATGTTACGTACCCAGTCAGAGAAATCAAGTCTATCACGTGGTTTGCAGTCCCTGGGTATCTGTGTATGTACCTTGACCAGTCCGAGTGGTCTAATTTAGCACGTGATTTGCAATCAACCGATATCAGTGTATGATTCAAAACTAATGCAAACGTTAATTAAATCGTCAAGTCAAGACCAATGAGAGAAGTTAAATCTAGCACGCAGCCAGTAATGGGCGAATATTGGTGCATGTTCCATGACCAGGCACATTAGTCAAATGTAGTTCGTGGTCTATAATTCACGGATTTTGATTCATATTTCATTATCGGTCTGAGAAGCCAAGTTGAACATGTGTTTTTAAATCCACTGATGTATGTATATGCTCCATCATTAGTCACATAAATCGAATCCACGGGTATTTGTGTACGTGCCATCACCAGTCACAGAAGTTCAATCTTGCACGTGGTCTGTTATCTTCGGATATTGATGTATGTTACATAACCAGCCAGAGTATTCAAATCGAGCACGAGGTTTGTTATCCAGGGATATATGAGCTCATCTGACATTCTTAAAGCATATCGGATTCGATATATAAACATGTAGAGTGTAGTTTATTCTTATTATTTTTCTCGCATAATAAACTGTTTCGCGTAACTATCCGCTTAAGTCTGTTTTGGTTGTAGTAACTGCATCATCGCTATTTATTGCCCTGATGTCTAGCTTTTGATTCACGCGCACAATTACGAACTATTGTATTTAACTTTGTAGCTAGCTTGCTATCGCCATCTCTCTCTCTCTCTCTCTCTCTCTCTCTCTCTCTCCAAAACACCTCGATTGATATTGTGTTCAACTGCAATTTTCACCAATTAACTGTTATTGTGAAGACAACAAACCCAACTTTATGTTCAAACTCTGATCAATTAAAAATGCTGGCGAAGTTTCAAGAAATTATGTGCATGGTTGAATTCAAGAAATTCGCCTGTCTGTAGGCTATTCCATCATTCTATCACAATTAATTCTCTAATGCTAAAAACAAAACGTGTTTCCTTACTCCTCTGCTATTTTCACTTTAATAGTTGTGAACTACATTGTGCCGCCATGTCAGTGTGGACTAGATTGCGTAGCACTATGGACTTCAATGTGTTCCCCTGTTAACGTTTTTCAATACGCACTGTACATATTGTCAAATAACATATAGTAACAATTAGCAATTAGATACGGCGACTCCCTTTCGAAATAAAACGATAAAGAAGAGCGTGTGATGACGCACGTTTCCCGGCACTGGGGTCGGAATTGGCACCCCGGGACTGAAAGGTGGGATAAGGGATGGGGATGGGGGAGTTGTGACTCACCTGTAGTGTGGGTGTGATTCACACATCCAAATGTCCCTCCTAAGTACGGTATGTGCCCGGACCGGCAGGTCTTCCACAACCCACTGTTCTCGGTGTACCCATGATATACTGCCTTGCGCCAGTACGGGGAAGCAAAACCAATTAGATGGAACAAGAAGGCAATGCCTGCTACGATTTTAGCAGCTTTTCCACACAGCGAAGATTCATCCAAGCCCGCCATTTTGAGGAATCCAAGAGACCAGTGCTTACATCCATTAGTGAGATAAGAAGCTGCAAGCGGCGAGTTGCTTTTTTAGAGGCGAGGCACGTAATGGGGAAAGATGATATAATTGGACATTAAAATACTTCTAATTTAGACGGGCGTATATAGGTAAGTGTAAGTATTTGATGTATGCATGCATGCCTATTGCAATAATCCGTGACTGATGATACAACTCCATTTCAATATGACACCCAGCTGAATATTGGATGTGTGATAGAGTTTAGCAGGAACAGTTTTCGGTCCAAGCTAATGAATATTGATTTGGAGTGACTTTATCTAAGTCAAAAGAACTATTCTTTTCCATTGTTTTCCAAGAGCAATGTAAATGTCACAATCTGTGCATATATTAGCAAAAACAAAAACAAAAACGCATACACGAAAAAAAAGTATCCACGCACGGTACAAAGTAAACAATGCTGGGTACAAAGTACCACGTACTCTTGAAAATTACCCAACTACCCATAGGTTTGAAATAACTAAATCACTGGGACATCTTACTTCACCTTTTAACCTTCTCATAGCATCTGTTTCGTTTCGGGTATGAACTCAATCAGTCTTAATGAGTATGAACTGGTCCATTTGTATTAATAGGTACGGACTCAATCTGTCTGAGTGAGTACGAACTAACCCATTAGTAAAACGGGTATGGACTCGATCTAAGTGAGTACGAATTGACCCATTAGTATAACTGAAAATGATGCACCATTTCACTTGCATAACTATTCACATTTTGTGTTTGTTTTGTTTTGTGTTTTCATTTATCTGCTCTGACACTATTTTGAAGTTAAAACGCTTAAAGTTGCTTTCTTTTTAACTGTGCTATAAATTAATGTTAAAGGATTTGACACTCTGTCAGCCTTATGGCGAAAAACTTTCATAAGTTGTTGATCCATCACTCATGTCCAACAACCCCAATCCTGCCTATCGGTCATAAGTTTATTGGAATATCTATTATGCGATAGTTGACTGACTGATGTCCCACTCGACCGATGAGTCAGTTAACATGCCGCCATTCGTTAGTAAAACCCTACACGTGTCGATAGGTATGGTATTGCAAAGGTGCGAGGCATCACGTGAATTACAGACAAGATGAAAGCTGGTATACATCATACACAAATTCAGATCGTTCTAACTTCAATTTTTTAAAAATCATTTTCACGTCATTTTTAGCTAAAAGAAATGAATACTAATCAGCCTGGCATAAGTGTCAACCTACAATACTTTAATGAATATTAACTGCTGTGCCAATGAAAAGGGCGTGTTTATCTCTGATATACGCTATTCTAATTAAAAAGGGCGTGTTTATCTCTGATATATGCTATTCTAATGAAAAGGGCGTGTTTATCTCTGATATATGCTATTCTAATGAAAAGGGCGTGTTTATCTCTGATATATGCTATTCTAATGAAAAGGGCGTGTTTATCTCTGATATATGCTATTCTAATGAAAAGGGCGTGTTTATCTCTGATATATGCTATTCTAATGAAAAGGGCGTGTTTATCTCTGATATATGCTATTCTAATGAAAAGGGCGTGTTTATCTCTGATATATGCTATTCTAATGAAAAGGGCGTGTTTATCTCTGATATATGCTATTCTAATGAAAAGGGCGTGTTTATCTCTGATATATGCTATTCTAATTAAAAGGGCGTTTTTATCTCTGATATATGCTATTGTAATGAAAAGGGCGTGTTTATCTCTGATATATGTTATTCTAATTAAAAAGGGATGGTTATTTCTGGTATATGCTATCCTAATGAAAAGGGCGTGTTTATCTCTGATATATGCTATTCTAATTAAAAAGGGATGGTTATTTCTGGTATATGCTATCCTAATGAAAAGGGCGTGTTTTTCTATGATATATGCAATCCTAATGAACATGGCGTGTTTGTCTCTGTTATATGCTATCTTAATTAAAAGTGCATTTTTATCTCTGATATATGCTATTTTAATTTACAAGGCGTGGTTATATCTGATATGGTAATGAATCAGTTGTCTGCAAACCTTCTAGTCCTTGTACGCATGTGTGTTAACGTGTTTTCATAAGTGTGCACCTTAGTACGGGCTTGTGAGCAGTCTCATTACGAGAGAGTCTGTTTAGGGTTGTAGATACGGGAGGAGTGGTGGGACCCATATAAAGAACTGAGGATAATTGCTTAAACATACTTTTTAATTGTTCATGATTATTACAATGCACGTATTTTGTATGACAGAACTAAAACGTATTTCTCTTTATTTTAAAAGCGAAAAATTTAATAAAGAAAAACCAGAAGATGGCAAAGAAATTATATTCATTAGTATGCTTCAGGTTATAAACATGCTGCTGATGTGTTTAACACACCTATTTTGATTTACATGTATCTGTTTTGTTCTAGTTGTGCCGCAGATGTTGTTTCTGTTTCCGTTTTTTGGGGGGAGTTTCTGCTGCTTTTTTGTATTTTATTTAGCTGCGAACTATAGACAAATGGGCTTCTCTAGCAAGCAAACTCGGATATGTACGAAATATCTATTATCAAACTCAACCTATACTCATCGATCATACTTTTGGAACGACAACAATCTGACAAATGTCCAAGAAATAAAATATGATGTACATAGCTTTCAAATAACATGTATGCTTGCCCATCTAGATACAGTCTGTGCGACTTTCAATTAACACACTTGTCTACCTGCCCATCTAAAACAGTCTTTATTGCTTTCAACTAACATACCTATATGCCTGCACATTGAGAACTGTCTGTATAATTTTCAGCTAGCACATATGTCTGACCGCTCCGGTGGCTTAGTGGTTAGAGCGTCCGCCCCGGATGCGGCAGGTCGTGGGTTCGAACCCCGGCCGAGTCATACCAAAGACTTCTAAAAATGGTAAAAACAGCTGCCTCACTTGGCGCTCAGCATTAAGAGGTTAGTCTTAGGACTGGTCGGCCTGGTGTCAGGATAATGTGACTGGATGGGACATCATGCTACATGTCTGCGGCATGATGCCCCAGTGTTAAACATCACTATAAACTGCCACACTGCAGACATCAGGTCAGGTCGAAGAGAACTGAACTGAATTTAAAAAAAAAAAAAACAGAAGTCAAATCCAGTAGACAAAGTTACCTTATAATAGCATGTAATGGAAAAAAAAATTAAAACTAACAAACAAATAATTAAATTAAATATACATAATACTTAGATACAGTGTACTTAGCTTATAAATAATACAGCTATCTACCAGTCCAACTAGTTACAATGTATGTACCTTATAATAACAGTTATCTACCAATCCAACTAGATAAGTGTACATTGCTTATCCCTAAAGCACCTGTCTACCTGCCCGTCTAGATACAACTTACATACGTATCTGCCTGCTCAGAATGTATGGCTAACAACTAATACAGCATTGCTAACCACTAGACAATATCTACCTTCTTGCCTAAATACAGTGTACATAACTAACAACTAATACACCATACCTACCTGCTTACCTAAATACAGTGTAGATAACTAACAATACAACATACCTACCTGCCAACCTAGATACAGTGTGACGTAGCCATCTTGATAAAGTGTACATAGCTTACAGGGCCCCGAGTGGCCGAGTGTTTAAAATGCTCGCCGTTACGGATCACTGCCATCTCACCTCTGTCTGCGTGGGTTCGAGTCTCGGATTCGGCTCATGTGGTTATGTGAGAAAGCTTGCCTGTAGCTTCTCGTAGATCGGTGGTTCTTTCGGGGGTTTTCCCGGGTTCTTCCTCCACCATTTATACCGGCCGCCATGTATAGCCTATCTTGTGCTGAAAAATGGCGTTAAACCCTACAACAACAACAAAAAGTACATAGCTTACAACCAATACACGTATTTACTTGCCTACCTAGAAACAATGTACAAAGTTACAACTAATATACGTATCTACTTGCCCACCTAGAAACAGTGTACAGAGTTGCAACTAATACACGTATCTACTTGCCCACCTAGAAACAGTGTACAGTTACAACTAATACACGTATTTACTTGCCCACCTAGAAACAGTGTACAGAGTTACAACTAATACACGTATCTATTTGCCCACCTAGAAACAGTGTACAGAGTTACAACTAATAAACGTATCTGCTTGCCCACCTAGAAACAGTGTACAGTTACAACTAATACACATATCTACTTGCCCACCTATATACAGTGTACAAGTGTACATAGCTTACAACTAACACACGTATCTACTTGCCCATATCGATGAAGTGTACACAGCTTATAGGTTACAGATCTATCTACTTGCCCATCTAGATACAGTGTACATATCTGACAATACACGTATCAACTAGATCATCTAGATACAGTGTACATATCTGACAACACACGTATCTACTTGCCCATCTAGATACAGTGTACATAGCTTACAGGTAACACACCTATCGACTTAACCCCGTCCATGTCATCATAAGCATATGTAGCGAAAAGTATGTATAAATAACATTCAGATGATCACCGGTCAGTTGTCTTTATGAGCAGGTGGCTGGTATATACATATATACCACGCAGAGGATGATATAGGAGTGATCATTACGAGCAGACATAGTCGATATACTCAAGCGCAATGTATCGTAAAAGAACAAATGACTTAAACAAGGTGCCCTAAATTGAATATTATCAACAGATAGGTATATATTTGTCATATTTCCATATAAAAAAAGGTTATCTTGTTTACTTACTATGTCCTTCAGGCTTGAAACATAGAGTATCTGTTTCGTCACATCCTCTCCAAAGGCCAACATGGCCATTAAAAGTGAATGCCGGAAATATGGGGTTTTTAAGAGGTCCATCAAGCCAGTACTGAGAGAAAAAGCCGATGATAAAGAAGAAGAATGATACACAAGTTGTTAATAAGGAAATCCTTGTAAGCCACGAATCTATCAATATTTCTATTTTCATGGTGACACTACACAAACATACACTCAGAAATGTCGTAAACTTTGTAATGTGGTATTTTGAATACTCCAATCATCAGTTCTCGCTAGTAGTGTAATATTCACAATGGTGTAGTATCACGTTGATTTAAGAGAAGATGGTTCTACACGACGATGACACGGTCCTATTTTAGTCATAATTATAATGTAACGTTTAGCCAGGTAATGAGTTATGCATTTTACGTGAACAGAATACGATCGCGGAAGAAATGGCCAATCTGATGGATTGTCTAGCCTGAGGCAACATATATAAAACAAAATATTTTTACTCAAAAAGCCACAGAGAGAGAGAGAGAGAGAGAGAGAGAGAGAGAGTATACAATTTCATTGTCTGGTAAACACTGCAGTAACTTTTGATAAAAAAATTTTGATTTTTAATATATCAGTTTATTGCAGTCAAGGCTGAAATTATAAACGTTCTAAGTATGCATAATGGTAAATGAAAATAAACTGTAATCAAATTTCAAGGTCATTCAATATATGAATAGTGATGGACGGAAGTTAATTGTAATCAAATTTCAAACTTCATTCAATGTATGCACAGTAATAAATGAAATAAAATTGTAATTAAATTTTAACTTCATTTTTTAAAACTTGTTTTGTATAAGAGCATGATTATTTGTACGGCATGTGTATTGTGAGAGTCGAGTCATTCATACGGATAGGGTCGAGTATGGCATACATCCGGATAGAGTCCAGTAAGACATGCGTACGGATGGAGTCTGGTAAGGCATTTCGTACGGATAGAGTCGGGTAAAGCATGTGTACGGATTGGGTCGAGTAGGACCTGCGTACATTGTTGTTGTTGTTGTAGGGTTTATTGCCATTTTTTCAGCACAAGATAGGCTATACATGGCGGCCAGTATTAATGGTGGAGGAAGAAACCGGGAAAACCCCGGAAAGAACCACCGACCCACGAGAAGCTACTGGCAAGCATTCTCACATACCCACATCGGCCGAGCCCGAGACTCGAACCCACGCAGACAGAGGTGAGATGGCAGTGATCCGTAATGGTGAATGAGCGCTTTAGACCACTCGGGGCCCCACCTGCGTACGTATTGAGTCTGGTAAAGCATGCGTACGAATAGGGTCGAGTGGGGCAAGCGTACGGATAGAGTCGGATACAGCATGCGTGATGATAGGGTCTAGTAATACATATGCTCCCTTTAGGATCGAGTAGTTGTTGTTGTTGTAGGACTTAACGCCATTTTTTTAGCAGACTATAAGCTATACATGGCGGCCAGTATTAATGGCGGAGGAAGAAACCGGGAAATCCCCGGAAAGAACCACCGATCCACGAGACGCTACTGGCAAGCTTTCTCACATATCCACATTTGCCGAATCCGAGACTCGAACCCACGCAGATAGAGGTGAGATGGCAGTGATCCGTAACGGAGAACGTTTTAGACCACTCGGCCACTCGGGGCCCCGGATTAGGATCGAGTAAGGCATGCGTATGGATGGAGTTGGATAAGACATGTTTACGGATAAGTTCGAATAATGTACGCATATTGATCGAGTCGAGTTAGGCGTGCGTACGGGGAGATTTCAGTTAAGGCATGCATCCTCACCGATTTGGGTAAGGCATGCGCCTGGATAGGGTTGGATAAGGCATGTTTACTGATAGAGTAGGGTAAGGTATGTGCACGAATAGAGTCGAGTAAGGTATGCGAAAAGATGAGGTTGAACAAGACCTGTACGGATAGAGTCGAGTAAGGCATGCGTATGGATAGAGTCGAATAAGGCATGCGTAGGACAGACTCAAGTAAGGCATGCTTACAGATTGGGTCGAGTAAGGCATATGTACGGATGAAGACGGGTATGGCTTGAGTGTGGATAGAGTTGAGTTAGACATTGTGTACAGATAGGATTCAGTAAGGCATGTGTTCCTATCTAAGGAAAAGAAAAAACTAACCACACTACTCTTATCTGAAGAAAAAGAAGACATCGTGCAAGATGAAAGCAGCACATTTGTTTATCGGCATCACACTTAATCCCCTGAAGGAGTTGGATTCTTCATTATGTTACGTATAGGCTCGTGCAAATGTAACTATCAGGACAGAATTTTGTAGTAAAAGTAATAAGATTGAAACTTTCTCAAAATTGTATTAAAACTAATTTTTCATTGGATTATATTGGAAGTAATTTCCATTAAAATATAAGATTAACTTTATTTATTTCATATTACAATTATATACTATTTGCGCCCTTACAATCAAGTGCAAATCTCCCCTCTCGTATCATACATTTGTTTCGGTTTGCCAAGTCAGCAAAACAGTACTTCATGGCAAAGATTCTTAACATTTTTTTCTGATTGAGTAAGCTATGATTCACCCGTTTCCCTGAGTTGAATAAATGCTGATGTGGCGGATTATGATGTAACGAACACACTAGCTTCCTTTAGGATGGACTGGAGCCTCCTTCTGATTCGAGACGGACACATAGACCCAAACACTTTACCAAATTTGGCCAGCAACATGCTTAGGCCAGTATAAATAGCGCAGGGCTGCTTATGTTAAATTAGTCCGTTCGTTCAAGAATCAGAAAGGCTTCGTTTATCTTTTTACAGGTAAGAATCGTTTGTGTTCGTAAATTTCTTTAAAGAATAAGTACTTTTAATGCTAGAGATTTCTACGGTAAACTTCATATTTTTGCAACATTCTATGAGTTCTTTTTATTTTATATTATAATGTAATAGAATGTTTAATTGTTTTTAAGAATTTATATTCATTTGTATTTGCGGTAACCATTTTTTAAAAAAAGGCGAATTCGCTGCCAACTTCATGTCTAAGATTTAATTTAGGAATATTCTTTAAGTAATAAAGAATAATGTTTAGTAATCTATTCCAAATTAGTATTCTATTTTAAATTTAGTAAAACATATTTCTTCAAAATGATTGTTGCATTAATCGCAACTACTGAATTTTATGCTCTTTAAATTCAATCGATATTTAATTATCTGTATTATATTCTAAAATGCAGAAATTACACAAATATATGAAGTTGGTAAGCTCGAAGGAAAAGTATAATATGTATTTCGTGTATTTTTCAATATAAAGGCTTTATAAGGTGTATCTCTATAATGTAGCATTATATATCCATATATATCAATTATCTAAATAAAATCAGTCCGTTCGTTCAAGAATCAGAAAGACTTCGTTTATCTTTTTACAGCCGATTTCCGCTAGAATGTAGCCGTATCTACACCATAATGCGTGACCCTTATATTTAAGAGAGACTGAATTCCTCTCTCTCTCTCTCTCTCTCTCTCTCTCTCTCTCTCTCTCTCTCTCTCTCTC
>JAECUM010027948.1:0-43011 GCA_016617855.1 Megalonaias nervosa | reverse complement strand
TAAAAAAAAAAAAAAAAATAAAAAAAATGCCATTTATCACGTATGCAAGATTAGCCCTATCTAAGAATCAAAGTCTCACACTGGAAATAATAAAATAGAAAGGCTGTTTATAACTCAGATAACATGTGGGCCGAAAATGACCTTGGTAATAGCCAATCATTTCCGCTCAGTGTTTACAAGATCTATGAACCAGGATGAGCTAAAAAATAGTGCTGAAGAAATCGTTATAATCTGATTGGGTCAAGTTAATTTTCCGAAAAAAGAGATTCAAATCCAATGAAAATTATCATTACAATAAAATGTAATGAAATAAAAAAAAATTTAAAAACTAACACACAAGTAATTTAATTACATATTCGTAACACCATGCAGATATGTAGACCATGTTATTAAAGAAACTCCGTTTGATTCTAAACGCCAACAATTTGACATTGTTTGGGACTCTCTGGCGATTATTAGGTAAGAAATTATACATTGATTAATGAAATGACTACGTTTTGTGCATGTTTTATGTCCCTCGTGCTTTTTGTTTCTAAAATCGGTAGGGTTAGTACAGGATTCAAATCTGTTTCTTTATCTCGGCATATATCAGAGTAAGACGAATTTTTATTACCATATACATACACATTTGTAAATGAATGTATCGTTTTATATCCGGTATTTTGGTCGACACCAATCCAAACTCACTCGATCTATCATCCAGTCTCATATGAATTGTTTTGATGTGAAACAACTAAGCAACCAATGCAGTTCAGGGGGAAATTTCCAAACTGGCTTTTATGGGAATGATGTCAATGTTGTGCGAATGACGTCGGTGACTAATTAATCGGGAGATGTATTTTATTAGTTAGCGACCTATGATACTAGCTTACCAGTTTAGGTCTGCTACTAGCGAACAGTTTTTACTTGCTACCGCCCTGAGATAGTTGACTTTCCAGTTTAGACGGATTCCAGCGAACTGATTGTAGAGATCCAGTTGGAGCGTCCTCGGTCTTTTATATCGCATGCTACAATAAGACCTCAGATAAAAATTTTATTTATGTTAAATTTCCTTCAAGTCGGGGTTGTTATTACGTAATAATAACTTCAATAACGTCACAGGTACTTTATAACGTATCGTCACTATAATAGCAATGTACGAAGTAGCTGGAAGCTATTGAAACCGAATCTGTTTCCATTTAAAAATTTGCAGGAATCGCTGAATTAGTTATATGTGAAGGATTTCATTAATGGCTGAAATGTCGAGTTCTTGCAACATTTGTTTTTATGAGGATCTGTCAACATTTCTAGCCTGATGTTTATCGGCCAGTAACCCATTAGGAAGTATCACTCTGATTACCTCGGAGTCTCTTTCAAAGAGTAAAAGGTATTAGACTCGTGTCGGAAAGAGACGACGGTATTCATTGTGCCCGTATGACTCAGGGACAGCCTCCTTTTGAGTTGTCATATAAGATATAAGTTTACCTTAATTGTCCTAGAGTTGCTGATTCAAGACATAAAAGTTTAGATTTATTCTCTGTGGGTTATAAATTCACCGAAATGTTAGGTTGAAAAAGAGCAAGATCTTTGCCAACAAAGTTGCAAATATAAGCTTGCACTGACAGTGGCGTTTCGAAAGCAATTGTAACATCCTCGACCTTTTTCATCCCATGCTAGAAAAGAAAAACCTCAAATGTACAATCTGAACGTCTTCGGACTATCAATCGCATGCTCAGATTAGCCTCCGATGTAAAATAATGGCCATTTTACACGGCACTCAGGCCCGTGGTTGCTTTTTTTGGACAATTACTTCATTTACGTCACAATGACTATAGTATTCGCTTACCCTCCCGTTTTTTTTAAACATTCCTCACCCCGCACCGATTTTAAAAATGAAAAGGTTCAAGATAAGGATATAAAAATATGTACAAAACTTAGCCATTTAATTTATCAATTTCTAATTTCTAATAACAAACTGAAGGGTTCGCGAATACTATAGGTGACATGTCATCGCTAACAGCAACGTAATGAATAGTTTCCGGCTTTTCACACACTTCAATTGTTTTAGCTACAAAGCTGTGGGAATAACATTAAAAGTTAAAGGCACAGGTATTTCATTAATTGCTGAAATGCTGCTGACATTTGTTTTGTGAATTGTTTTATGTCAATCTGTCCTTCGCACATCTAGCTGATATTCGTCCCCCCAATTTTTTTTTTTACCGATTTAGGAAGTATTACACCTACTGCATCTAACTCTCAGAGATAAGTTTTTTCGACTCACATCGGAAAGGGATAAGAATGCCCTGAATGCATAAGGGTAGTTCAATGTGGCCACTATTTACATTTTAATGTAAATATTAGCAATATTGAACTTCCCTCATGCTTGTTAAAGTCTGGTCCCCGACCCTATGTTGATACCGCATATATGTAACTTAAACCTAAACCACCACAAGGACCAGTCTAATGCTATGAAAACTAAATGGTATCTCCATTTTTTTTTAAAAAGAAAAAAAAAACAAAACAACATTATTTATTTATTTTTCTATTGAAAAGTTCTAGGAATTGCATTAAAAGTTTAAAGTATATGTCTTTCAATTATGGTTGCAATGTAGTGAAATATTGTCTTTCATTACGAGGATCTATTCTAATCTGGTTGGATGTACAAGCGCCCAAAACTTGCCAGTATGGGAAAGATAAATTGAGAGTAGTAAAAGCGCCACCCGAAGAGCAGTTTGGATAATATTGACTTCTTTGACTGTCAATATAATAAATAAAGAAAATATTCCCGCACACATGCTCATACTGGACTAAAACGTTTGATGCCTGATTGACAAAATGGCAAGTCACTGACCAATTTGACATTAGAATGTTTCAGAGAGAGAGAGAGAGAGAGAGAGAGAGAGAGAGAGAGAGAATGTGTGTGTGTGTGTGTAGCGACGACTTACACCACAGACCATTCTTAATGAGATCCTCATGAATATTAATGTGTCGCGAAAACGAGGCTAAGCTAGGCAGATCGCGACTATACTGCATATAATATATTATGTAGATTCCTTTTGCGAGAGAATGTATTATATTGATCGCGGCTGTAATGGATGTAATGTATTTTATAGAGATTGTTTCCTTTTGCGTAAGAATATTTTATATTATAGAATTACCACTGTATATATTATAATGACGAAAACTTACTCGATATGTCCATTCTCTTAAACGTAAGTTGATTTACGTCCCATCTTGAGTGTCATTTTTCTCTACAGCACACAAAATACAAGTTAACGATAGAGAAAACAAACTATTTAAAGCATGAATTTTGTTTCTGATTAAGTATGGTTTAAATGTACAGCTATGATCAATGAATACTGTGGTCAAAACACGCGGTCAGAATAAAACAATTACAAAATGTGCGTAGTGACACAAACTGCCCTTTTAACCAACCACGCCCCCCAAACCAGTAGAGACTTTGTGGTGTGCTTTAAATAGTTTTGGTACATGTCGGTATGCTTGCATTTTAATTTGTATCAGAAGTGCACAACCTGGTTGTTGTTATGGTGCTTGCTGCTTTTAGTGCCTGGGGGTGGGAGGGACTGGGATTTTCCCTTTAAATGACAAATTTTTTTCTTTTCTGAATCATTTGTCAACTGACAATATGGATATACGATTTTATTCATACGAACACATTCTTTTACTTCAATAACAGACTGGCAGTTATATATTTACCCACAAAACAGCAGGATTATTTGTTCAAAGCTGTTTGAAAGCCATTTATATATCTCTCTCTCTCTCTCTCTCTCTCTTTATATATATATATATATATATATATATATATATATATATATATATATATATATATATATATATATATATTAACAAAATCAAAGCACCCTGCCCCCAAACACACAAACTGGTCCCTTATTTATGTGAACTTCTTCACTGATTATAATTAATATTATTTTTGTGGTGTTGGTAGATGGATGAATTTTAACACCCAATATGTAAATGCAGACATTAGATAAAGTAAACATAATAGGGAAGAATCGTGTCTAAACAATGTAAAATTTTGTCATTTTATGTATGGGATATTCTGTTAATCTGTTTATTAAAATAATTTTCTCTTTAATTTTAACAAAACGTTTATCTGCCATAATTTGGTCCCCTGGTTCTAACAAATCTATAAGCTGGTGCCTAGCTTAGCCTCGTTTTGGATTCGTTGACCCAGGGTCACATGAATACATGAATACATTCTGAGAATGGTCTATAGCCGTAACTTTTGGGGCCTGATTGATTTATTGCAGGGATGACTCCTGTGATAAGGTTATTTTCTGGCCTGAAATCATTGGCAAATAATTTGACGAAAGTATTGTTCGCTAAGGGTTTTCATATTTTTATTTTCCATCCCATGACTAAATGAGAAGGAATAGAAAACTGTTTTTAGGGGCAGATTTAGAAATATCGTTTTGAGGGAGCGTTAACAAGTAGGAGAGGAGTCTATGGGAAGGAGCCCTAGTGAGGACCCAGGGGGCCCCGGTAGCTCCTGCATTTTAAGCATTTCCATGGCATCATTTTAGGCATCTAACTGTAAAGAGAAATTACGGTAACATTCCGCTTCTTTTGAAATCATTTCATGAAGGGGGTGGGGCGCAGGAATGACCCCTCACCCCTCCGATCCACCCCTGATTTGTGGGTCAATATGGGTACAAGAACCCACACCTAGTGACTAATTCATATCTGGAACTTTACTTTTAATTAGGACCATATGGCAATTACTGTGATGAGGCGCCGTTAAATGCACATGCATATATACATACATACATACATACATACATACATACATACATACATACATACATACATGCATGCATAGCTATGTATATGTTTATTGTACCTTGAACTTTTGGTGCATGACTGTAGATTGCATTGAGATATAAATAGGTTGTTTACAAGTTTTAAAATCAATCTTAATAATGAAACTGTTTACGAAAGTTTGGAGTAATTCCCATTGGATGATTAAGTCAGGTGGGTTTTTTTGCGATTTGGGGAGGTATTTTAAAATTTGTAACGTGGGAGGTATTGCGACATTGATCTGTTATGATGATATTGCGATGTAGAGCCGTAGGGAAGATATAAGGGTGAAAATGGACAATTAATTCATTCCTAATTCCTATTTCCTATATTTTTGTTTTAAAATCAGTCTGCAGATGTATTTAATGTTGTGTTTAGATATAATTTGAGAAGACTCATTCATTTAGACTACTCATTGGAATCACAAAGTGCTCATTAATTTTGGACTAAAATATTATTTTGGGATTATTGTGAACTTATTAAAAGTAGTTCTGGATAATGCCATTGTGATACGCCAAGTCTGTTGGCACTTCAGCACATTCAGGTCCTGTAATTCATTCGGAACACTCTGTTCTTTTGGACTTGTGACATAACATTTCAGAATTATTTTGGATTTAATTCACAGTGCTCTACGTTCTTCTTAAATTTTCAGTTTCTAACTTAAAGAATTAATTATCTTTCTAGTTTTACAAAAACGTTTGCTTTTACTTCTTTCTGTTACTTAGTTTAAGACCGTCATAGAGTCATAAGAACATACTCAGTTACCGTACCAGTGTGCTCCGAGATGCATTAAACGTTGTTCTCGTGTGTTTATTTCATTGTGGTGTAAATAGACAAGACTCAAGTTTAAATATAATTCCAGATTTAAAAATGTGGAGAAAAGGTGAGAGATAAATTGTCATCTTAGTTCATCATTAAATTATCCTCTTTGGAAAACATCAAACTACCTTAACATATTCAACTTGAGTTAGCAATGATAAGAAAAGAAAGATCCAAAAGGAAGTAAGCAGAAATAAAATCGTGTTTCTTTATCGATATGAAATGGTATACTAAGTTATCGCGATTGTAATGACCTATTTTTCTTAAGGTGGTGGTGAATTTGTCTTCGCAACAAAGAGTTTGGCCTTCAAATAACTTGAAAACATATTCTTCCTCTAATTTGACGACAAGAAAGATGTAATAATATCCATTATATTAGTAGAAAATTATATTGAGGTAAAAGATGAAAAATAAACAACACCGTTTCAGAAAGAAAATCCCAATCCCACCATCATAGATATAAATGATCAGTCTCTAAAATGGCTACTCCAAGTTTCCAGATTATTTATTGTACACGCGAAGCAGACGAGATATGTTATTCAACAGAATTTTTGTTGGTTTATTCTTAGCACAGATCTTGAAATTAAGAGCAAGAAGAAATAGAAAAACCCTTTTGAGGGATTGATTTCATAATGGGAAACGCATTAAAAAGACTTTAATGCTATATTTCACTCGCATCCTCAACTTTATTCTTATCTAAAAATGCATTTCATTGACAAGGAAAATTTAGCTGAATACGCGAATATTTGCACCTAAATTTGGCTTGAAATCAAAAGGGTTATTTCGACTTCAGTTTGTTGGCTGATCAAGTGGAATTGTTTCATGCTTCATGACATCGTGTGTAGACAAGGAAGGTTACTTACGCGAGACGCAAAAATGAAGCAATTATTAATAACATGAAATCATACTAGGAACTATGTCAAGGACACATGAAAACAGGTACATGCGCTTTGAAGAAACTACTTCACATTCAAATAGAGAGATACATCACTTACTCTCGATAGTGCATAAAACTCTCTATTGTGTGCTTTACATCTTTTATATTGATATTTTAAATCTTGCCGTCTTATGATTTTTTTTTTTTTTTATTTTTTTTTTTCGGGGAAATTTCCATGACTGAAGAATGTTGCTAATTGATCGTAATGTGGAAAGATTGCATATTTCAAAGTCAGATACTGATATTCACATTTTAATTGGAACCGATTTTCGCAACATTGTTAAACGTCATGTCAGTCCTTTATGGACATAAGTTTCTGAAGCATATTTACAAAGCTGAACATTTTTTTAGAATCAGACATACTGTTTGACACATAAATTGCAATAGTTGGAAAAGTGTGTTACAAACCATGGTTAGATTTGGGATTGAATTTATTAATGAGGATTTTCCCAAGATAATTTGGAAAGTTTTAAAATAGATTTTCTATTCAAAATAATTTCTTAGATTTTCAAATAATACTTACAGCTATAACGTTATGTAAAAATAAATTTAGTGTCAATTATGGTTCTAATCTACAACAAACTTGTTTAATTATCGCTGTGTATACCATTACAGTATATGGAATAAAATTATATGTAGAAGTGTATATGAACAGTTTATTAGAAATAACGAATTACCAACTTGTAGAGAATATGGAATTTGTCGATTTAGAAGATAAAGATTCAGTGGCGTCACTAGGAGGGTGCGGGGGAAGCGGACAGCACCGGGTGACACCATCAGAGGGGGTGACACCAAAATGACTGTCTATAAAATTTTTGAATGTTTGTGCAGGAAGTAAGTCCATGGGGGGGGGGGTGACACCATGAGTTACCGCATATGACTGTCTAAAAAAAATTTGAATTTTTGTGCAGGATGGTGGTCCATGGGGGTGACACCATGAGTTACCGCACATGACTGTCTATAAAATTTTTGAATTTTT
Organism: Megalonaias nervosa; assembly: GCA_016617855.1. Taxonomy (NCBI): domain Eukaryota; kingdom Metazoa; phylum Mollusca; class Bivalvia; order Unionida; family Unionidae; genus Megalonaias; species Megalonaias nervosa. Next base: position 35,458 of record JAECUM010027948.1, on the reverse strand, counting down.
GTGCACGAAGGAGGTCCATGGGGGTGACACCATGAGTTACCGCACTGGGTGACACCAACCCTAGTGACGCCACTGTAAAGATTTGCAGCAGTTTTGTTTCTACTACATAACGCTTGAGAATGTCAAAAACTTGATGGTTGCAGTTTAAACTATTGCATAGAATTTTGCTTACAAAATGTGTTTATCGAAAAAATTATAATTATTTCACACTAGCTCTGTTCTTTCTGTATGTTGCATACAGAGACAATATCTTGTATATATGGGGTTTGTTTGATAAATACGATTTTTTTAAAAAAAAATATATACAAAAGGATACATAAACATAAATATTTTCTCTGAAATTAAGGACAAAGCTCAGACTAATGATGTAATGACTTGAATAACTCTGTATATGCAAAGTATTAATAAATGCAGATTTAATAGAGACTGACCGATTTTGTCTCCATTCAAAAAATAATTGAATTTAATTTTAATATAAAAATATATAGTACTCTTAGAATTTGTACAAGGGAAACATTTGACAATACATGGCTATTGTATAAACATCTCATAGTCATTGATGTTTGTTTTTTTTTTAAATTTGCTTCCTCATCCAGGAATTGAATTTCGCACCGTCTGTTCCCTGAAATTGTATAGTGGCAAGCAAACATATTTTCTAATGTAGATTACGTGTAAGAAGAGATGGAATCTGATAAATATCGTTAGGCAACAGCCTAAACGTAACATTGTAAATATCAGTTTGCATAAAAATTTAAGATGAAGGAACATTGGAGTTTCTTAAAGACATATTCTACCAATATTTCTAAAACACTTATGTGGAAAAAAAAAGATATTTGTGAGCATGTAAATTGTCAAGGTAGTCTGATCTGTATCAAATAAGTTTGTTAAAAAGAAAGGTACAGTTTAAAAAAAAAAAAAAAAATCAGTAAATAAATAACAAGTAAAAAAGAGTTATTTTCATGAATTTGATGACATTGATTTGTTTAAATGTTGTAATTTGTATTCATTTTTCCGCGATACTTCACTGGTGATAAAAGATATGAGTATCGGCTCAGCGCTAATTGCAAGACATCTTAGTTAAAAGAATTATTTATCAGAGTTTAAAGTTCAATGATTTATTTTTGGCTTTTTCATCAAATAGAGTTAAAACTGCTTGCCAGTGAGCCTTAGTTTTAAATAAGCGAAATCTCCTTAGTGCAAAGAAAAACATTAAGTGGTAGAACAGTAGGAGATTGAAAGTTTTATTTCTGATCAGAGTTTCTATGCGTATAAAACCGCACGATATAGAAACTTAAAGTCCCATTGCCGCAATTTATTATAAATTTCACCATTTTTCCAATATAACTAAAGTTTGGAAGAATGGGAATGATTTGTTAAAAAAGCTATCTGACGTAAACCGTTCATTGAACCAATCATGAAGTTAGGTTTAAACGACGTTCAAATATTCAGTTTAGAATTCAGAGATGCCACTCCTTATTTCAGTCAACGAAGTCGCTCGTAATTCCCTTCTTATTCGGTAGTGCTTTTTTCCTAAAGTAGTGATGTGATACATTCAATAAATTTGGTTAGTGTCTAATCTAATAACAACAAGATTCGCGCATGGCGCACAAATTTATTCGAGAGGGAGTGAAAGGCGGATCTGAACAGAAAAAGCGTGCATTGGATAAAAATAAGACTCAGGTGAATATTGGTAATCAGCTGGGGCGCTGTAATACTTTGAAGCGCAAACTTGAGCTGAAGTCATTTAAGACAGCGTGGTATTAACTACTTATGTTTACAATGGTGACGTCATCAAAACTTGTGTTCCAGCTTCTGACTGAAATCGGTTGACAAACGGATGATTTGGCACATACCACGTTTTGCGCGTAACGGCGGCATTGGGGCTTTAACGCCTTCGAAAACCACATGTGCACGCTTGCCGAGCGATGGCATGAGTCCGCTCCTTCAATCCAAATGCGGCCTACAATATTCCATTACTATATTTCTACCGCGTGTAAATCAAATATCTCTTTCGATTGTCTCTCGGTTCGGTATTTGCGCAATAAAGTCGTCAGAAGTCTTCCATTTCCGCCATCACGATCTCAAACTCATCCATAATAATGATTATATCTAGGATGGTAGCCTAGTTCAGCTTGGCATTTGTGCTGAGACTGCTTTGGGCGGAAGTGAGAATTCACGAATAGACGCGTATTCGTTGTGCTGCCAACACGAAAGTTATTTTGCTAGCTCTGCCTGCAACAACGGTTTATAACGATATGGCTCCGACGGCAAATCTGATCGCAATTCCTGTGATAGTCGCCGTGGTCGCAATTCCCGCCACACCAAGTTCATCTATAACTACATGGATAACGCTTTTGATTTATTTCTTTAACGATTGTTCTTGATTTTGCCCAATAAATGTTACACGGACAAATGCGTGTGTGGTGAATATCGGTGGGTTTTTTTATTTGTCATTTTTGTTTTAACGTATGCTCGACATGCTTGTCGGAGAAAATTCTATCGTAGTCGATTTGTCAATGGAATGCAACGTTGTCCGTGTGGGAACAGTCAACGACCGGACGTTTTTGGGTGGAAATAGGATGATTCCAAGGAGGTCTCGAATTGGTATTGATACATCATTGTTGCCCTAACGGTCGATTTCTGTTTGGCCTTCGTGTAGATTATGTTTGAGGGTATACGAAAGTCAATTGACGACGTTTTCACTCAGATATTAGTCGACAAGAGACACAAAATTGCTGTCCATCTTGGCACTCTCTCACCACTGATCCAACATACCGTATCCATCATCGCCCAGAACATAGCGGTCTTTAAATTCAAACACCAAAAACCGTATTTATTGCATTAATCTCATTATTCAGTCCATGTATCTCCATTGTTTCAAATTTATTTATCTTAAGCGATCTTGCAACCGAAAATGTTTCGTCTAATCTGTCATTGGAGCTTGAACTACGAATAGAATCCGTAGATTCTCATGTTTCAGCTGCAGCGTTATAAAAGAGCAATTTTTTTCAGGACCACCACGTATTTCGACAACCATTTTCTTTCCACAAAAAGCCTTTCGCGACTAAATAACAGCATACCACAGAGAGCTTCATGGGACTAGCAACCAGCATGATAACCATCGCTTTCTTTGCCCGGCAATGAGAACCCCAGGACCAACGCAAGATGATCGACTCGGCAAGCAATTGTGGAAACGTTGTTGTGTAAATATAGAACAATCATGAGAAAGCAAGAAACACTCTGAACAACTTTTCGCGCGATGGTGATTCGAGCCAAGAAGAGAGCGACAGTATACCTCTTAGGAAAGAACCACCTACGAGATCAATCTGGTGCCTGACATCGCACACATTGACTAAATTGCATCCAAGTTTTTGTAAACGACATTTACGTATTTGGGTGTCTAAGCCAGGAAGACGCCATGCACAACTGGCGAAAGCGGATCGGCCATTCTCGTTGTGGGTGCTCGATACAGGCAACTCTACCGCCTGGAAGTCAGACATATCCATATCAGCCTGCATCCACACCAGCATTTTGCATACGGTCTCTAGACAGAGCAAAACTGGTATTGGAAGGAGCATCGAGCAGATCGAGCGCCAGGCAACCAAAAGGCCTACAAATCCTGGGAGCAGTTGATCGATCCGGACAAAAATCGTAACGTACGGATTTAGACACCTAGAAACCCACTTGCGCGCGCGATTCTATACTTATGTTTGTGCGCGTGGGGCAGTCCTAAGCGATGCACTCGCGAGTGAGGAAAGGGTAAAGTCATTGGGGTGGGTAGGATTGAAGACGCGAGTCCCGATCTGTTATACAGATCTAAACTCCCCACTGTTATACTACGCATTGGTACTTCAGAAAAGTACTAAGAGAGAAAGCCAGTAAAATTACACCAAAAAGAGTTGTTACTGTTTCCCATCGACAAAATCAATCTAAAATAAAGATAATTCGTTCTTGCGTAATTATAATTTATAAAATATCTGAAGGTCTGTGCTAAGAATGAAGAAGCAGAAGATATTGATAGCGCCTCTGTCTCTCCTGCTTCGCCGGTATATAATCAAAAAATTTAATATGCGACTTTTACAAGAAAAGTACGGACATACAACCACAATATGTTTTTTTATTTTTTTTTATTTTTATAGATGCTTACAAAACTGACAAAGATGAATGCACAAATCAAGTTTCATGACGTACACGCAAAAGTATTTAGGAAACTGCTACATGAAAATGCAAGAAAAGAAGAAAATATTCATTGGAAGAGAAAGGTACATCTGGTGACTTAAAACTTGAACATGCCAATTAAATTTCATGACAGTATACACAAAAATATATGTGATAATTATGACACCCTTTTGGCGATAGTTTTAAGTACCTACCAAGGACAACGTGTCATATAACGATAATTCAGCTGGAATTCGGTCATTTGGAGTTCAACACAAGTGATGCAATACATTTTGATGTATCTGCTGACCCAAGACTTTATTGTGTACTTTCCAAAAGTAGGTATGATCGCTTGACAGATCTAACTTGAATATGTTTTGAAACTCTCGTCATATTGCGTATCGCCTCAAATTTTAGTTGCTAACATTAAATAAAATATCCACAAACCGCATTTCGAGTGAACCCCACTGTCCAGTCAAGCTATAAATTGTCAAAGGTATCTGAACAGGCACATTAAAATCTATGTCTGACGTGACGATTATACCCATGGAGCATATAACGTGAATTATTTCAGATAAATTATTGTGATAACGTATTTAGTTTTGAAACCGACTGTTTAAGAATGTTTTGGCCCATATACACCATCCCCTTAGCAACGCATGCACACAAGGTTGAAAGGGGACAAGATATAGTGGATAAAAACAGATTTTTCTTTATCAGGTATATTTTTTTCTTTACATCGTAGGAGAAGATACCATCATTCACCTAACACAGTGTCAGTCCCACATTGTGAACTGTTAAATTTACATTGTTCGTACCGAGTACAGGATTCTGCTAATATGGTCAGATTTTCTTGTTTGAAGAAATAAAAACAGTCCCAAATACCTGTATCTAACAAAACCAAATTTAATGAAGATGGCGCTTTGGCATCCTCTAATAAACGCAGGACCGCAGGCGTCGATCATAATGCCACGTTGGGAACTACTTTCATGAAGATGAACTTTGCTTCGAAACATCATCACTAAGCATCATTACTCCGGCGTCTGTCACAAAATATGGTTAATAATTTATTAATGTTAAAACGTAACATCTCTATCAGTAGTGTATATTTGATTTTCAGTTTCGATTTTAAATCATTTTGACGATGGCTTCCATTATTAAAAGAAGAGTATTTCGATGGGACTTTAAGATAAGATAAGATAAGATAAGAATTCTTTATCTCAGACTACATAGTCCACACATCTAAATTAAAATATAGATATAAAGTAAAAACTTGTATGCATAAAAGAACATATTTATCATAATTTAGTACATAGCGCAATTTTTATCAATTGACGCCGCACTCAGGTTTACGTCTCACGAACAATTTGCACCAGTTTGATGTAAATCAATGTGTCGAATAACACCCGAGTCTTCTTTTGAGATTAGGATGCTTCGAGTGGTGGTTTTGTGCTTTTCTATGAAAATGCAGCTGACGCAAACCTATTTGCATGTCTAAATTACTTATCTTACAAGTTCAAAGGTTTTCTGACAGTTTTGGAATTATTGGTTGGTCTTGTCTATGAATATTTTCAACAAATGTCAAGCAGCTGATATGTATCTATCAATTTACCCTCTGTCGAGATTTTCGATTTTCTGGAGATGTGGAAATTGCTTATGTAAATTTCTCCATTGTGCTACATTTAGCTAAATGCCACATCAATCTGGATATGCCTTCATTTTAAGCATGTTTATATAAAATCGAATAACGTCGAACTGGAATGAAAGAAGAGACACTATCGGTATATAAGTTCTAGGTGAATGGGTTTTTATCTGACGTATATAGCTTAATGTTGGACTGCACATAAGAAATGGTGAAAGAGGAAAGAGACACATTTATGGATTTCAAAAACTACCCGTTATTTTGTAAATATTTAAATGAATGCTAGAAAATACTGCACTCGCCAAATTTCGGAATAAAACGGCATACCAACAATGCCAAGTTCAATTTGTTGCAGAAATCTTGAAATCTTGAAATATCTCCATGAAAGCATCGATATAGTGTTTTCTCTCATAAAACGGGATCTTAAAGAAACATATATCTCTATTGATAACTATATCAAAAATAAAAAAAATATATGAATAGAGATAAACAGTTTTATTAATATTTTTATTACGTATAATGCACATTTAAATAATAATAATAATAATAATAATAATAATAATAATAATAATACAAATAAATATATTATACCTTGATATATTATTGACGAATGTTCAATATTTAATCAGAACTCAAATTATATAATAAAAAATTATGGTGTGCATAATACTTATAATCATAAAATACTAAGAATTTTATAAATAATTTCTGATGAAATATTGAACATTCGTCATAACATTTCTAGGTATAATAAAGGTATAATATATATTTTTTTTTAATGTGCATTATACATAATAAAAATATTAATAAAACTGTTTATCTCTATTTATTCATAAACTATATATATATATATAATCGTGATATGTCCATGGTAGGCACTTTACTTCAAGTCCCTCGGCACTAAATTACCTACAGGTGTTGCCGTGCCGTATACCATCAAAACAAACCAAAATAACTGTGTGACTATTAGCTATGAAAGTTCTCAATATACGGAATGCACGTTTCAGCCCACTTTTCCTTGAGAGGAAATATAAGTAATTTTTTACGTGTAAGAAATAATTAGATACGTCAGGTGGAACATAATGAGTATAAATGTTGCGTAGCATATCTTGTTCACATTTGTTGAAAACCAATGTAATTTATCTAAATTTATTTCTTTAAAAATTATTTATTCTTGATTTCAATACGTATTTCCCATACACATACACATGGTGAATCCCTTTATGATTTATCCCTCCCCCATTCTACTCGTCCCTTTTTCTTCTTCAAATTAATTATTTTACATTATTTTGAATGAAATTTTCATAATTTTTAAGTTTCGTTTTGGTTCTTCTTTTAATTCCTCTCTTTCCTTTGATAGCATGATGAGGTTTTCATTATTCATTCCATTAATGCATTGTATTTTCTGATTCACGCATTAGTAAATGCACGTACTGTTGTTAGTCCTTGCCACTTTTCATGTATCTACATTTGTATTTAGGGGAGGACTGTTTCTAAGTTGGGAGAACGTGACTCGTAGCCCGATCCCATGGCAATAAAATATGTTTAAACCAAACCAACCAGAAAATACGTTTGAATCGTTTATGCAGGGACGGTCAATAAAAAAGACGATTTATGACCTCTGGAATTTGCAGCTAACATCAGAAACAAGAATAATTAAATAAAGGTAGATCGAGCTGATTTTTTAAAATATCTTTTTCTCAAGGCTAATGTCCAGCAAGTAAGGGTAGTTGATGCACTTTGCCGACAGAGACGGCGTCTCATGTGACTTAAACCGTAAAACAGATAACAGTATTGACCTTACTTGACATCTGTATGACATAAAAGTGAGAAATTTAATCATTGCTAAAACTGATTTGCTCTGGTAAAATCTGGTTCTCATTTTCAATCATGGTGATTTTAATCTTTTCACTTTGTTATATTTAAAAATAAACACGATTGGTCAAATTTTAAATAGAGGATCGGACATACTTTTAATAATTAATTTTGTAGGGTAATGTTACTCTCATTTTCTATTATACAACTGGTCATTGATGCTATTTCGTGTTTAAAGTATATTAACTAAATATTATCCCAGGCTATTTATTTTTCTGGCCATTTCTTGTGCAGCAGAGTTACATGATCTGGTAAAAAATATTTAGTATCATGTTCAACTAAAGTCTATTTTATATTAACATTTGGCAAAATCTTGTTTACCAAGAAATTGAACTTCATTCTTGTACACACTTTCGAAAGAAAAGTAATTAAATAAAAATCAATAGTTGCGGCAGACGCTAGACCGGCCGTCTGGTGCCATTTTAAAAAGTGAATCTGATATCAAATGTGCCGCAGAACCCAGTTCCATCTGTCCAGATCATCATCATCATCATCATCATCATCTACTTCTTCTTCTTCTTCTTGGGTGAAAACCACATTCAAAAATTTTAATTAGCCGAGATAAGAACATTAGAACATGCAAAGCAAATGTCGATATTGTCACATTATTACATTGTTATTCATATTTTGCTTTGTTCAAATGTAGATAATATACACATTCTGTATTCCACAGCTAGCAATGAGTAAAACACGGTCAATGATTGCAATAAGAAATGAAGTACTCTGTATTCAACAGCTAGCAACGAGTAAAACACGGTCAACGGAAGTACTGTCTTCCACAGCTAGCAATGAGTAAAACACGGTCATTGGTTTGTTGTAATAAATCAAGTACCCTGAACTCCACAATTAGTAAAACACGGTCAATAGTTTGCAGTAAGAAATCAAGTACTCAGTCTTCCACAGCTAGCAATGAGTAAAACTCTGTAAATGGTTTGCATTAAGAATTCAAGTACTCTCTGTTCCACAACTAGCAATGAGTAAAACAAGGTCAATGGTTTACAATAAGAGATCAGTTATAATGTTCTGATCTAAAGTATTACGAATTGATATCATTTAACTTCACATTCTTCTCTTTAAGCAACTGACTTCTAAGGATCAGTTTATGCCAAGTTTTGGAAGAACTGATAATAAATGATTTTTTTCCTAATTTATCCTGATACGCATGCTTCGCATTTTGTCTTTCTTTTTCTCAGTCAGTAAGTTAGCAGTGGCTAACTCTCTAAAACAAGTCCTAATAGCCTCTACAAAGTTAACAAGGAGGGCTGCGCAAGAAACAAGTCCTAATAGCCTCTACAAAGCTAAAAGGGACGGCTGCGCAAGAAAATGATATGCCCAAATAGCCTATTCAATGATATGTTTATAGTCTTTAAAATGGTTTCTGATGATATGTTTATAGCGTTCTCCATACGGTACAGGGCCGGATCAGGTCATGTGTTTGAGGGAGGGGGTTTCAAAGTTTCAAAAGGGCCCTGACGTTCTTCGAAAGGGCACACAAGCAAAAGTCTTTGTGCCTATTTAGTCAGTGTGAGCACAATATCCTATAAACGTGTGCAGTAAAACGACAAGTGACAACGTTTGTGTGTACGTTTTGATTTTGTTACCCGGGGTGTCGGAAACCCTTGACCCCTCCTCCCAATTCTGGCTATGCGGTGATGTTATAGTTTGTCTTCTGTAGCCAATTTATGGTATGTTTTCAATAGAGCAGTCCTGTAGTTTATGTCTTGTGTAAGGTAATGAAGGTGATGTATTGAATCAATAGTACAAAACAGAATAACCAAGAAAGAAAGGCTGAAATACTGGCAGGTAATGTATTGAATCAATAGTACAAAGCAGAATAACCAAGAAAGAAAGGCTGAAATACTGGCAGATAATGTATTGAATCAATAGTACAAAACAGAAGAACCAAGAAAGAAAGACTGAAATACTGGCAGGTAATGTATTGAATCAATAGTACAAAACAGAAGAACCAAGAAAGAAAGACTGAAATACTGGCAGGTAATGTATTGAATCAATAGTACAAAACAGAAGAACCAAGAAAGAAAGACTGAAATACTGGCAGGTAATGTATTGAATCAATAATACAAAACAGAAGAACTAAGAAAGAAAGACTGAAATACTGGCAGGTAATGTATTGAATCAATAATACAAAACAGAAGAACTAAGAAGAAAGTATATGAAGATTAAGAGCAAAAGGAAATCAGCTCAGACAACCAATAACGTCAAAATGATAAAGTAGAAAGCAGGCCAATACTTAAAGAACAATTAAAGAATATATTTGTTGCTAATTATGAGATACAACCATCAAAATCAATCATTAATAAACAGAAGGTTCCAGAAACCTTCTTTGAAAATAACAGTAAGCTATATATGATCTAATGAGGAATGATTAAAAACATGTGACCCACAGAAACATCAATCTGTCTTAAAAAAATTACTCCAATTTTAGATGAAAGCTGTTTTATTGAAATTATGGTTGAATTTGCTCATAAAATGAGGACTTTCTGAGTCAGAATCTGGTTGGAAAGTTTCAAATATTTAACACATAAATGTAACTATGTGAGTGTATCAAACTATGCGTCTTGCCGAGGCTCATCTTAAATACAATTATGTCCAAAGTAAGACAGAAACAAAATTATGCATTACTGTGATGAACGAAGATAATTATTCTGTTGAATAGGCTGTTTTATCAACATTACATTCTCAAGAAAAAGGCACACAAAGAACAGCAAAACAGAATCAGTGGTTAGGCAAAGAACTGAAGTTTAATTAATACTCCTGAATTTCCAGTAAATATAAAAACCTTAAAAGAAGGTGGACAGTTTAAAGAATTTAAGTATTATTGTGTTGGGTATGATAGTTGCTTATATTTATTATAGATAAGCAAACATGAAAATAAAAATAATATAACGATTGATTTACTTCTGATATCATAATTAATAAAAGAAGAAACAAACTAGCACTATGTGTGAATAAAGAATATGTCACGCTTACTAAATAAAATCTCAGCCAAAAACGTGAGTATAAGAGGTAGTGCTCGAATGTATTTAGGAACCAAGAGCTGGTGGATAATTATACAGAAAACTGAATAGGTATAAATTAATCGGTTAAAAAACTTGTATGTCTTGCTTTTGAGACTCTTAATAAAAAGGTCATAACAGAAATAATTGCAAAACATATACCATGCTCTTTTGGTTATACATTAATACGAAGTGAGAAGTGATAGCGAAGTAATGAAAATGAATATATATATATATATATATCAATGTCTGTAATAAATAAAATATATGCCATATTATGACAAAGCAAACCCCACCGTTGCATATTTTATATCGTAACACAAATGCGCACGCATCATATTTGGTTTAATACATTGCCGTATCCATGTGGATTATTTAAATTGATTATCCCACAAAATATGACAATTGAACAGTAACAGACATTCCAGATGATAATCCTGATGGTTACTTCATTGAGGCTGAGTTAGATTACTCAAAAGAGTTACAAAGTGCCCACATTGATTATCCATTAGCCCCATAATTCATCACATAGCGATTATTCATTAAAGTAGAACATGTCTGGCTATCTGAGAATCAAAAACATTTGCCTGAAGGAAACTTTGATAACAAATTTGACATAGTGAAATATGTTGAAAAAGAAATCTAATGTACATAAAGAATTCTTATACTTCATGTGGAATATTACAAGAATTCTTACACTATTGAAATTCAGTCAACACCAATGGATGAAATCATTTAATACGCAAACCAATAATAGAGAAGTCAAGCAAAACAACACAGTTGTGATCTTAATACTCTTCATATAAGCTAATAAAGAACATTCTTTTGGAGAAAACAATGGAAAATATTAGTAATCCTGTAGATATACAAATATGTCGTTCTGAAGAAAAGAGAAAATAAAAAATTATTTGCTAAACTATTATATTGTTTAAAAAAAGATATTTAATGATGAACTAAATGATATTAGGACGACACGGAGTTCAGTATCGGATTTGTCAAGATGAATACTTTACGACACGGTGTACAGTATCGGATTTGTCAAGATGAATACTGTATGACTTTATTATAATCATTTAACGAACAACTAGGATGATAGCATCAACTTACTATGTACTAATGCAGGAATTTACTGACGATGTGTATAAAAATATGATATAGACCATGATGAACCATCAGGATGTCCAAAACACCATTTTATAAGGATTACAAACAATTCAGGGTATATTGCACATTCAAAGACGAAATTATCAGTGAGTTTGTTTATCACAAAACAAAGCTGTTTTCAATCTTGATTTTAAATAATACTAATATCAAAAAGGATTTAGTGCAATTGGTTATGTTGTAAAGAAGCAATTAACACATAATCCGTGTAAAGACATTTTGATTGGAGATAAAGAAATAAAATGTACATACGAAGGTCACACAACATAGCGTGGGAGTTTATGAAATGAATAAGTCCAGTTTGAGTGCATTTATTGATAGAATATTATAGTGATGGTATTCATCAATATTCATATGGGAGTCTAAAATAGTTTCAGTAAGATATTGATGAATAACATCAATGTTAATATAAACATCATAAAATCGAACAATAAGTACTTATTATACAATAAATAAGTCAAAGGTCAAGGTGGCCATCTATACGTGCATGTATTACTACATCAAAGGAAATGTAAAAAAACCCATTAGAAACACTATAAACTTATAATTGGGGAATCTACACAAATTGCAGCATTATCCATGTTGAAAAGACATCTCAATAAAAACCATTAAAAATACTGCAAGTGTATCATTGGTAAGGCTATTTGAACATACCATTTTCTGGTGGGGTCCTCTTTGTCAGCTTACAAATGCTATGAAAATGTGTTTTAGAGGATCAGCGGCGGTTCTACTTTGTATTGTTGAGACTGTGCCTAAAACATACATAACACCAATGATTTAGTCTATCTATCTATCTATCTATCTATCTATCTATCTATCTATCTGTCTGTCTGTCTGTCTGTCTGTCTGTCTGTCTATCTATCTATCCAATATATTTTTTCTCATCTGATGTTGCCAATTGAATGTTTCAGTATGCAAGTGATACAGTCTACAAAGTCGATCAAATACTATCGTTTCGGGTTGAGCGTAGTAACAGCTTCCTTTGTCATCAGTGATATTTATCAGTTGATACCGACGAAAAAAATGTACGATTTTTCTGGATCTTACTACTGACATACATCCAAGGCTTATTTTTGCATCACAGAAATAGCTCAGGTTGTCCGAAGGTTGTTTTAGTTACTTTGATAAACAGAATTTAGCGAATGAGCGCACCGTCCCTAAGTAATTAAGGTTGTATTTTGCATCGGCGCGGCAGAGAGAAACGCTACGGTCAATTCGAATTGGTGTTAGACAAATGGTTCTAACGAACGCAAATTTGTTAGGCAGCAAGACATATAAATCTGAATAAAATAGAACCCCATCTCCGATAAATAGGACTCAGTTGTATATATTTTCTAGATCACGCATATCTTCAAAATCAATTTACTTGTGGTTCTTTGAATAGTATCTGCTGAAACTACAAGATGTTTGAAATTTATGGCAAAATGTCATGCTTCGTTCTCAAAACATGTTGATGTGGTCTGCAAAGATGATTTTAATGGGTAAAATAACTACTCTACATACTGTTCAGCTGCATAATTTTGTACTACACTTCTAAAAACAACTTGCTACAGATACAAGTGAAGAAATTCAATCCATGGAAAACGCTTCGTGCTTGGTTCAGTAGAAAGTTAAAGTTTTTGATAAGTAATGGAAGAGACATTGATAGGTGATAAATCTTGGAGTCTCAATATTTCCAGTAGCTTAATGTCGTACACATCCTGCATTATCTGAGTTTTAGATTCATACCTCGTGAAATATTCTGAAGTACGTTTCTATTTTACACTTAGGTACGTTGTCTGACAGACAGCAGCTTTATTGATGATTAATTGCCTTGTCCCAAGACCCCAGCCTCCAAGAGCCCCTCCCCCAAGACCCACTTTCCCCAAGAGACTCAAATTAAGAAGATAACAGATGGAGATGCGTACTTTGTCAAACAAAAATAAAGGATTCGAATGTTTAATCTTTTATTCATAGAGAAATATTAGCTGTTTATTATGTTGTTTACAAACTATTTGTCATGAGTCAGGTGGACAATTAACTTGATTTTGGACAAAGATCAATTAGCAAACTACAGATATACATAACACATAATCACGTAGAGAAAAAAAACAACAAGCAATACAATATACATAACATATGTCTCACAGTTGTCAATGCATATACTGACGATATTTGTTAGACTATTCATCCCTTTTATGTCTCATAGAAGCAATATTTGCTTAGTATTGATCGTATATGTAATAATCCTTTGTTTTTGAGTGCTTAAAGCGATGGTCTGGGTTTCCCATGTCAAAACAGAAATCTGAGTGCTTAAAGCGATGGTCTAGGTTTCCCGTGTCAGTGCAGAAATTGTAATGTTTAAAGCGATGGTCTAGGTTTCCAATGTGAATACCGAATCTGAGTACTTAAAACCATGGTCATTACTGAGTAGACTTCCCACATTATTTGAATTCAAATTCAGTAATAGAAATGTTTGAGCATAGTACCGTAGATGTCCAGATTAAACATAATATTCCAGACTACGCAACACCCTCGTTTTGAGTAATTCTGTTGTGCTTTATTCAACTCGGAAAACCCACCTATTCCCACAGTATTTTATTTTTTGACTAACACCTTTGAAAAAAATTGGTTTCAGTCAATAAAATATGAAAGGAATATTTATTGACGTCGCCCACGTTCTTGTTTCGTGTTTACTCAGTGTCTGCACTGAAAGACTTTTGATTTTTTTCCCCGTAGTTTTATTATTCCACGTTCATGGGTAGATGCAGGTTGGTGAGCCGTTCTGCGTACTACCTCATCAAAGTAAATTGTACACAATCGCTTTTCTGGATTCTATGTACATCTTAATGCTCACAAGAAAAAAAAAATAGAAACAAAGTACGGTATAGTAAAGAGAGAGATATAGTGGGTGGATGTGTACCGTGATTATTAATACAAACAGTAATTCCTGTGATGATAACAATTTCAGGAATAACAATATGGGGCGTTCTACAAATATTATCAACTTCTGAGAGAGTGACAGGTGTAAGGTGAAGTTATTTGCATTTACAACATGCACAATGGAAAGATTGTTGGCATACCCGGATGCTACTTTCATATACTGTGGCTGAAACTTCTTGAATATTATACTTGTGGAAATTGTACATGATCTAAGCCCACAGTTAACCAATATGACTGCTCCCATACGCTAGAAAAACCATCGTGAATTAGTCTAAAGTACATACCTTTAGCAGTTATTAAAACCGAGAAAACAAATTTTGCCAGAATAGACAATACCAGTTTCTGAAAGGGCACTAAATGAATTACCAAATATATAAAATTTAAAGAAGTTACCGGCTCTTTACCTCTAAAGTCCAAGAAGTGAAAATGACCAAGCTGAGCTAGCAGTTTTTTGTGAAGTGCACATCTGAAGTAAGGTCAAGATGTATACTCTGTGACCCATATTATACCCATAAATTATATACACAAATAAAGAGAATTAAATATTCATTTAACAATACCCAATATAGACAAGGTCTTTGTTTAAAATAGCCATCATAACCAGTGAAGAAAATTGGGAAATTCTTTTTCTTTAAAACTCTAACCCTGTGCAACATACATAGCTGTGGAGAGCCACCATACATATTAATAGCAACAAGTAAACTTTCCGAGTTCAGAAAAAGGTCCATGTAGTTTGCCGAACCGCATGAGATCCCTCCTCCCTCCTCCCCCAAGTACTGGGATTCATCATGGTCGAAATCACCCCATATATCTACTACATTTAATTTTGTGCACATATTAATTATCACTAAATTAGTGTTCGTTTTTTTTTAACTCTCACGTAGTTGTTCACATTCATCTTGGGATCTAAAACTAAACTAAAATCACATCCTATGATTAAATTATCATGTAGGAAGCTCTCGATGTCTTTTTATTCATTGTTTCGTAAAAAGCACACACACAATTATTGGACTGAGTTTTGATATTGTAATGTGTCGAATTTTGAAGAAGTACTGAATCTTCAAGTTGAATAAATTGTGCATTAAAATTTTATCATAGTCAAGCCAGAAACTTCTATGAGAAAGGTCACTTTGATATTTCCCTAGTTTCATCTGTGAAACATAAAAGGGCCTACGTTTAAGGACCAGTGGAATTGACCCAGTCATCGTAACGTTATCTTGGCAGAGTACATTAGAACTACCAACCGTATCTGTTTGCAAAGGACCGTATGTCAAATAATTGATCTTCAAAGGGAAGTTCATCGTATCGCATTATAGGCTGTCAAAATCTGATGAAAGACATGATTATTTTGGGTAAAATCTAGGAACAGTTGCTTTCGATTGGTCAGTTAAAATTAAGGCGTACACTTTGGAAGTTATGGGAGTTTAAATTTACCGACCTTAGTCAAAATTCTTTTGTCAGAAATTTGCCTTGTGAGAAAACAAAAAGTTCGACTCCGTGGGAAACCTAAAAGAATAGTGTTTACACTTGTTAACAAGTAAAGAGGTCAGATAGCTGTCTTGAAAGGAAAAGACAGGCTATAATGCTAGGACGCACGATTGTGTGGAAAAGAAACAGCATTAAGGGAACAGCTTTCTATATCCCTCCCCGAGAACCCGATGAGGACAGTCCAAGAGGGAAGTCAGCAAATAGAGAATTCAGAATAGAAGGGTCAGAGGAAGAACCAAGCATACACGCTAGACGTGGATACACAAAGTCAAAAGAGGAACTACGCCAGGTGATGCAAGTCAGGCGTGGACATTGTACTCTTTTCACCACTCGTTACTATGATGAACGAATCCGTAAATTGAACACTGCTATTAAATTCCATTAATGTAAATCTGTTGGATTGGAATTGCAATTTTAGTTTATGTATTAATTAATTGCAATTTATTTTATTTTTATTGTTTAAGGGGGCTTGTATTTGTTTATTTCTTCTCAATAGTCTCGCTCAGGTCTCTGTCAATGTTCTATCTATCCACTCACACTGGGCAATAACATCGAGGGAGGTCATCCTCTAGATAACGATCGCCAAATCAATTAAAGAGGGGCGCTCACCACACGACACCCCTTTACAGATATCCTGTATTGTCATAAAAAGAATAATTTGCTGCCTTCGTTATCCTTCCGAAAGCAATGCGTTGTATATTGAAAATAATGATTTATCAGAATCGCAAAAGCAATCATAACCCCATATTGATTTTATATAAGTTTCTTCGCGTGATGAGAATTTCGTATCCTGAAACATGTGTATTGAGTATTTCTTGTTTCAAAAAAGTTGAAAAGATCTCTTCATTATCATACTTTATACACGACTGTCCAATTGTTTTGATTTTTATAAAAAAATAAAAACAAATTACCGAGTCTTTCGGGTTAAATAAATTAGCAAAAGATAACGTGCGTGTTCAAAGAATTACAACATAATAACCAACTTTCTACTTTTTTAATGCAGCGAGATAAAGAAGGGAAATATCATATAACACAATTGAAGGGAGGCAGCAAGCTAATAAAGGAGAGATGCTCATTTATAAAGAAATAGAAGAGAAAGAAGTGAATACACCAGTTCTTCCAGTCAGACATTTCTGTCGATTCATTTTGAACCCAATTTTGGACATTGACTAATAAATAAATTGTGATGAAAGAGACGCACACAGACACATATATGCATACGCGAACAATGTTTGCTTTCAAAAAATACCATGAACATTTTCGAGCTCAACATTATTTGATCGATATAGACTTAAAATATTTGAATTTTTCCTTCCGATTTCAGCGGTCATATAGTCTGAACATAAGAATCTGAAGCAGAGAATATTCACACAGCTGAATCAGCAGCATTTCACGCATGCTCAAGAAATAAAACAAAAAGGAAGAAGCAAAACCCCGAACCAAACCAAACATTCTAAAAGATGACAGACATAAAACTCATCATAATCCTCAAATTTATATACTGTCATTAGGGACCTCCGGGTATTGTGTGAAAAATACCATATAACAGTGTAGCGAGTAGCGATTCTGATATATATTGTTACGACTCAATGGTAACAAACTAAGTACCAGAAAAGAAAAGCAAAACCAACAAGTTTTGTACAACTTAACAAACAATTTAATTATCAAAGTTATAAATGAAAATGTGAGAGGAACTTACAGTATTATAAAGTGAATTTATACCAGCCCTTATAAACTCTAAGAAAGTCCCAAATGAATGAAAAGTTCTTTACAAATTTCAAAACCGGAAATATACTGGTCGTCCAAGAACCGCGACGATGTCAAGATGGCGTTGTCCAGTATTCTTCGAATAATTCATTACAGTTCCAGAATAATATTATAGTCCAAATAATGAACACTTAATATTTCCACTTAACAGTCCAAACAAATGTTTTTCCTCTCGAATCATATTTAAGTACAACATAAAACGCGTCTGCAGACTTTCAACAGGAACGCAATAAGCGTGAATGACTCCAAAATCGGAATGAAACTGTTTGCTTAATTCTCTCCTTATATACACCGTATATTGCGACTGTATTTCTCAATAGACCCCACGTGACAGAATACACTACTCAATTTGTGTCGCTTTGGCCTATTCATATAACCTAGCCAAACCAATGGGAAGTTACAGAATTATTCTAGAAACGTCGAAACCCCATCAGCAATTGAGAAATTAAGCCATAAGCGTCATTTAAGTATTGTTATTAAGATAATTATTATTAATAATTGTCAACACATACGTAAACATCTATTTATAGATCCTATGCAATATTATGATATTAACAGATTCAAGTCACGTACGCAAAACGAAATAAAGATATTCTGTACACATTACAGACATGAATAAAAATTACAAAAATTAAACAAAATCATGTACCAGGAGCTAAAAAACATAGATTTACATAACAATATGTAATAATAAGCACGCACACTATGATATATCCCATTAAAACACAGCTAACTATGCTATATCATATATTTAAAACACCCCCATCAATGCTATATCCTATACTTAAACGCCCCCAAACTTCGTTATATCCCATACAAATAACATCCCGAAATATGTTATATCCTATATTTAGAACACCCAAAAACTGTGCTATATGTTATTTATCACACAGCACCAGACCTGAACTCCGAGGCTCTCCATCATTCTGAATTTAGAACCAAATTGAAGGGTATGAGAATCATAGTTACAACCAATCGTTCTATTTAGATTTGCTGGGTATGGACTTGAACCGGAGATTGGTTGTTTATATATTTACTGAAGATATTTCTTGGGAATAAGAATGTGTCTCTGTACAGGAGTCTGGCTGTGTCTTGGGAATGAGAACGTGTCTCTGCACGTGAATCTGGCTGTGCCTTAACCTTTCGTAGCTAGAAAAGAGACTGGTTAACATTTTCTTATTTTGCATCGTAATGCACGATGTATCGAATTACAGTAACAAAATGATGTATGTGACCATATTTATAAATAATTTTAATTTTATCTCCATCTATTTATTTACAACATGTATTTTTTTACCTTTGGAAATTCGCTTTTGCCAATTTAACTACATGTTTTATTCTATGTCTTTTTGGTGTTTTCCCCATCATTTCAATGCCTTCCCCCTCCCCAGTCTGTTTTTCTCTGCTGTATACATTTGATTGAGGTGGTAACTACTATGACAACTAGGCCTAAGACGGCGGGAAAATGCGAGGGGAGGGGGTCGGTATTCAGAATGATCAAAACAGAACAGGAAATGATTGTTATTAGCATCACCCGTGCGTTACGTTGCTTAACCTTAGTTTATGAAAATGATTGAATGGTTTATTCAGAGCACTCTTATGGCAGCACTGTAAATCATCATTAGTGAAAACAAGTTCAATATAAATTCCAAGACTGTATTGGCTGAAAACCATGAGGTCTGTTTTAACAATTAACGGTTAGGATACTTGTTAATTTGTATTATGAATACCAATGCTCTGGAATATAATTACAGCCTATGAACCGGCTGTTCTCTTTTGAGAAAGGTTGCTTGAGATAAAATATTCATTTTATGAACGCGTAAAACAAGCATCTGATACAGCATGTTATTGAGGTCATAAACGTACGATCTTGTGACAGACAGACATGTTTTTAAGACGCACAGGGAAGAGTATGATACAAGTTGTTCGTCCGTTTCTCTCTATCTTGCTGCTTGCTATAATTGCGAAAGTAGGAACTACTTGTATTAATGGTCTTATTTTTCTACTAGAGCCATTGACATTAAATGGGAATATTATTAACTTTGTGCAGGCATGAAGGAAGAAGTAGCCCTGGGTGGACGAATAATTTACGGCGCTATCCTTTACAGATCACAGACATCTCACCTCAGACCACCTAGGTTCGAGTCTCGACTCGGTCAGCGTGAGTATATGAGAAATTTGCCAGTAGTTTCACATGAGTCAGTGGATCTTCCCGGGGTTTCAAAAAGTGAATTTGTCAAATATATACTTATTCTGTCGCAAATGATTCTTTAATATATTTTTTTAGGTTTGGAGTCTTTTCTTTTTCATCTAAAATGCATTCTGGAATTAATGAGATTAGTGATTGAATGTCACGGACGCTATCGGAGTTATTAAGTTTTCCTTTCTTGTTTACTCGTGTATAACACATGTATTGTAAGCATACAGGTAAGCGGTGAAAAAGTTTGGTTATTACCCCATGCTGAAAGCCTTGCATTGTTATTGTTGTAAATTTTTTGAGACCACGCTCTTTCTTTCCTTCGAAGATACCACTGTCTCTTAAGTCCTTTACATGTGTCTGGTACAAGACAAAGCGTGCACATGATGAATGCTCCAGTAATCGGAAATATCCTGTGTTTTGGTGACTCTCTCCTTACGTAATTCCCTTAAAAAGTGAAAGAGGTCATAGATAAACGCTCAGTTCGTCAAGATTTAATACACTGAACCTCCGCTTACTTCCATCTCACTTGTTCCAAATGCTGTCGGCGTTACGAATTAAACTGAAAGGCGAAACTCGATTCAGTCAGTAATCGTTTTTATTTGCTTCTTTGTTGTTTGCTTCACACCTCAGTTCCGTTTCACTTTATTTGGAATTCTACTCCAATTTTTTGAACGGATTATAAAGGATTTAATAGATTATAGCTTGAGTCTTGTCCGGGTAAAATACAGCAAGAAACTGAATGTTCAAGTACTCATTGTTCAGTCGTCAAATGCGTAGAGGTCAGGCAGGTTTGGCGTTCTTCAGAAGTCATGTTTGAAAAGTATAATGGAAAATGAAAATTTAACTGAAAGTTATTAGAATATATTTTTGAAATAAAGTAATGCAAAACTAAACCCCTGCGCATAGATACATTGAATGGTTACCTACTTGCGCACCTTTAAAGATTAGTTGTTTGTTGTTGTTGTTGCTGTTTGCTGCTGCTTTGGGGGGGGGGGGGGGGGGGGCACCTGAACGGAAAGTTTCAAAGTTATGTTGTGTGCTTCTGGCCAAATCTCATTTATATGATATGACGTCACGAGTTCAACATTCAGGTAGAACACAAACACCTTAACACTTCTATGTCACGACAATGATATTCTTTCATTCCTGTATGTGTGCATGGTTGTATTTTTCGGTGTAAAACATCGGTGCAGGATAACTTTATCGTACCTCACACGTGACCCTTATCCTGACTGTTGGACTACTTTGCTATTTTACTGCGTTCATTGTACACAGAAAGCAGTAAAGACTTCACAATTTCCATCATCACTTGAACATTCTTTCACAATAATCAAGATAAACATTAATTGCAACCTATTTATGAAATAAAACAAGCCGTGGTTGATGTTAAGTCACCCGCAAACGTGCCATTTCACACTGATTAACCTAGCTATATGTAAGGTTTCTTTAGATAAATTTTGAGTAGAGAAAGCCGTTGTTATAATTCTTATTTTTTTAAGATTCATAATCGCATTATTATTTCTGAAGGGAAAACCAATTCCGGATCAAAGCTGAATCGACGGCTAGTTGTTATTTTATGTGTGTCTCGTTTTAATCATATGCATAAGGGTGGACTTCATTCTTTTACCTGACTACATTTGTATCATTGCGCAAATTATCTGCAGTACTCCATCCGGTCGAACGCCGTGTATTGAAACCGTTTCAGCCACTGTTCTTTGTTGGCTAAAATGCCCTTAAACGTCAATGAAAGTTTACACTAAATTTTTCAGTGTAAAGCAGACCTTTGACGCTTTGATTTAAAGTAAGGAATTCGTCATTGGGTGTTTTGCTGTTTAAAGTTTCAGATAATCGTGTGACGCACTAAAGTTAATCCTCCCGGACAAACCTGTAGTTGCCTACGGGAGATCAAAAAACCTTAAGGACATCCTTGTCAGGGAGAAGCTAACGCCAATCACTAACCAAGACCACTCTAGTAAATCATGCCCCTGTGATGATGAAAGGTGCAAAACCTGCCAATATATGATAGAGACCAGGACATTTTGTACCACAGTGACTAGAGAAAAACTGAACATACAGGGTCAAAACAAAACGTGCAAAACAGACAATGTAATTTATCTCATCACAGGAAAGATTACCTTCAATATGTCAGAGAAATTGAAAAGCTACACAAAATTATCAACCTTCATAGATCTGATTGGATGACAAAGAAGCTGTACAGAAGCCCAGTCGCAGAACACTTCTCCCGTGGCCACACTTTCAGTGATATAACACTTATTGCAATTGCTCACAACCCCAACTGGAGTTCCGAAACCAGGAAAGAAAAAGAATCTTGCTGGATGCGCCACCTTAGAACATTGAAACAAAGCTGTTTAAACCAAGAAGACTAGAAAAAGACAGTCATGCACAAATAAAATTATTTTTTTGCAGCCGACACATTTTCTTTTAAATAAATAATTCTCTAAATTTGTTTATTGGCCACCCAATAGCTTATAATTACTACTATAACAATGAAATATCCGGGATATAATTTACGCTTACATAAATTTACATAAAATAACAGATGTCGTTGTGGCTCATCGATTTCTAGGTCAATATAAAATATTTTCCAGTACCCGCAACAAATTGAAGTAAACTGGTTGAAACAATAAATTTAAAGGTTTCATTCCTGTAGAAATAGTCATGTAAAGGTTTGCAAACACAACGGTTTTTCTGTATTATTTGTTTGTCCTTTGTCTATGTTTTGTATTTGCCTTTAAAAAAGACTCATTAAGAGTCGATAGCGCTGAGGCTAGTTAGATACTAATTTTGTACTGTTCGTTGTCAGTTTATTGCAATTATATATATATATATATATATATATATATATATATATATATATATATATATATATATATATATATATATAACAACAGTGCAAAACTAGTTATTATCGTTATTATTAGTATGTGTACAAAATAGGATTGCACACATAAGTCAATATTATGACGATAAAGCATCAGAAATACGATTTACAAACGGACTACTTGTGAATGTCATGGTGTAAAATATGACACGATGCTTGTAATCCTATCCTTTGTTTCTAGGGTATTCCTTTCAATTGACAGATGTATTAGGCGTTTAATTAAGTAATTTTGTTCCATTTTTCATACAAATTGTTGATTAGGATCATGACAATGTACTCTTTCAAAGACTTATCGTAAATCTTGTCAATTCAGAAAATTATGCCATTTTGTGCAAGTTTTATACTAGGGTCCTATTAAAGATTTTTGCAATTGTTAGATACTTCCCGAAATAGGTGTAATGATCAGCATAGGTTAATGATGTGTTTGTGAAATGAAGATGATGATATTCCATGGATACGTTAAGATTGTATCCTTCTTTTTTGTATTTTCATATGTAGGACATTTTTTCCCATTAACGTGGTATGATTATAACTGATGTTACGGTTATTAATACTGTTCATGTTTGATATTTCACAAGCCCCATGGAGAGAGAAAGTATCAGTATCAGCCAACGTGTCTGTTATATAAAGTCAGATCCGGTAATAACAATCTTTATGCTTCTTTCAGCATGTTATAATGAATCTCAGTGCACTGTCTGCTATATGGTGAATATAGCGAATATTCATCCGCATTCTGAAGTAGCGCTGGTCGATGTGCTTTGCATAAAATTGAGTTGGACAGGACATGACGTCTCGGAAGACATTTGTTTTTATGTTCGGATAGAAGGTATCTTTTTCGGATTGAGAAAGCGGGTAGTATATGAACAAATATGGCGACTTTCTCTCGGCCACCCAGTTTTTGGTACATAAAGTATATGGTGGACATCTGTTTCAGCAGTCTTGCTTCTGTTGAAATAAGTATAGACCTCGGTTAGACTATGTTCGGACCAATCACGTCTAAAAACACAAGGAGGGCTGACCAATAATGAAAGGGAAACAAGTTCTTACTTAGAAGCACGTTCAATCACATCCCATGACCCTGCTAGTTTTGTAAGAGGGAGTACCCGTTAGCCATTGATATGTGCACGTGTCCCACATCACCACATCCTACATTTCCCCTCTACCATGTTTTCTTGATACAAATGAATAAAGTAAACCAGTGCATTACATCTGCATCTGTTGACGTCCATAAAAACCAATGGTAACGATACACTTGCTTTGAAGTGCAGGAAGACCGTCGATAACAATCTTATCTGTGATCTCTGCAGATAATCGTCCGACTTAATTATACATAGCTGAGTTATCTACCAAAAGAGATCTATGGATCAAGGCTGTAATTTGCTACCCTCTGAGATTTGTATGCCAAGAAAATTACGCTGCTTACATTATCGACTTTGAGTTAACATGTGTATAGGACATCATAAATTGTTTTCCACTTTTAGGTTCATAAGATTCTGAATACATTGTTTCTAGACTAGAAGTAATACCAGTAATCAACTCGGGATGTTTCGTCTAGACTGTTTAGACTGTTTCAGTCAATAGTTGAAGGAGAAAACCGATATAAATATGGAGCATCACAAAGTCTGAAATGTTTCAGCAAAACACAAGTATATCTGTATGACACTTCCATACTGTGATCAATCTATTAAATATAAGGTGGGTATCTTCTTATTTCACATTAATTTTCCCACATTAGAGGTGGAAGATTAAACACATAACATGTTAAAAGATTTAAAATATACACGTTCAGTCCCTTTCGATCTTGGACAACCCCAGTTTATATTTGCATAATCTAATGCAGCACAAAGCCAAATCAATTCAAGTGTTGAGGGGATGTTCCCAAATTTCAAAAGAGCCCTGACTTTCCTCGAAAGGGCACCAAGTACAAAAGCCTATGTATCTATTTACTCAAACTGTGCATCATCCCCAATAAATGTGCGCAAGAATAAAACGATGGTCAAATTTCAAGTGACGTGTGTGCGTGCATATATATATATATATATATATGTGTGTGTGTGTGTGTGTGTGTGTGTGTGTGTGTGTGTACATTTCTTTTG
Organism: Megalonaias nervosa; assembly: GCA_016617855.1. Lineage (NCBI taxonomy): Eukaryota > Metazoa > Mollusca > Bivalvia > Unionida > Unionidae > Megalonaias > Megalonaias nervosa. Next base: position 10,230 of record JAECUM010027948.1, on the reverse strand, counting down.
TTTTTTTACTGGAGGCGGCGTCTGGAACCCTTGAAAACAAGCACCCACCCCAATTCCGGGCCCGTGCCGCAGACCGAACAAATGAGTGAAACAGTTTACAGACACATTTTGTTTCAAATCATATTTACGTGTATTGACAATCAAAGTACTGATTATTGGAAGACATTTATTGCTCATTTTTCTTGATTTTGCAAATTAGAAGTATAATTGTACACAGTATCTAATAGTTAAACTCGTTAACAATTTGTAGCTGTTTAGGTCTATTTTTCACAGGCTATGAGAAGTCCTCATTTTCTGAATCAAAGCATTGACTTCTAAACCCCGTTTATTATTACGATAAATATTGTTACGTATATGTAATTTAATCACTTGTGTATTAGTTTAAATTTCTTTTTTATTTTATTTTATTTCATTACATGTTATTGTAATAATAACTTTATTCACTGGATTTGACATTTTTCCAGAAAATTCAGTTCAGTTCTGTTAAACCTGATAAATACGCAGTTCGTAGAAACATTGTATCTTTTGGTGACCTAGATTTCAGAGCCAGTTTCAGCTCTATTGTAAACAACATTTTTATATTTTTTTTATTATTGAATCTTATAGTAAGATTCGTTCAGACAATCGAATTCGTCCATGGCGGACGTGACAGCTGGCCTATAATGTTACTACGTCTATTGAAAGGAAGTGATCACGTGACCCTATCAGGTGGTTCTTTTGCGTTTCAGTTGGAGTTAAAGTGACGTTTCATAGTGATTTTTTAGTCAGTCGTAATTCATATCTTCGGGCTCAAAGGTATTTATTTTGTTGTTGTCAGTTTGATTTGAATTTTCCTACTTTACGGAATTAATAATTTATTTCCCAGGAAAATACTTGTGCTCATCAGAATTCTTGGACAAAGACATTTACTGAAAATTATTCGGAATTCTAAAGCCGGAATATTATTCTTGGTGATTCGACAAGGAACTGTTGACACGACAACACAAAACAGGTTATAGAGGGCGTCATCGCCTTCTATCTTGGAACTTCATCGGGATTCGAACTTTGATTCACTTAGAACCTTTTAGTGATAGGACTTATATTTTTAATTATTGGATTAATGATTGGATTTGATTCATAAACTGTAAGTCCTTTTTCACATTTTTACCTTGTTTTCTAGGGAAATAAATTATTTTGTTAAATTTACAAAACTTGTTGGCTTCACTCTTTTCTTTGTTACTTTTGTACGAGCCTAAAAACGTAACAATATGTACTTCTGACAAATGCAAATTATGTTGCAAATCATGTGGGATTTTACCAAGTCCGACCATATCATCTGAAGATAGTATCAATATCAATGTAATATCATCCAGTGTTATGCCAGAGTTAGCATTGTCTTGCAGAAGTTCAAGGTCATACAGGAAACGAGCAAAAAAAAAACAACAAAAGGTCTGAGACAACACTTCCCCTTGCTTTAAGCCAATATTAAAATCGAAAATATCAGAGCATCAGTTACATTCCCTCATATATGGCTTGGCATTTGTAAATATATCTTGTATGATCCTGAGCAATTTATCATTAATACCACGTTTATATAATTTATACCAAAGACCAGAACGGTATGCACTATACAAATATTTATTGAGTGAATAGCAAAGTCTACCTCAAAATTACAATTTAAAATTAAAAAGCAATATATTCACAAAAGTCCATATCTTTATCGTTATTAAGATCTGCAATACTTCCATGTAATTAAGAAAAATACGTATAAAATGACATGTACTAATATTGTTTGCATTGAAAGCCCTTTTATTTGAAAATAACCTTCGAAAATCTTTGGCTACGCTATAAAGTAAGCGTTAAATTTCCTTAATTTGATTTGGGTGAAATATTTGCCTTTTCTTGCGCACGAGTGTCTTATAATTGCACTGATTAATAACATATCCAACCTATTCTCTTAATTTTTTTAGAAAGGTTTAATTTATTCAAAGAGTTCCTAGAGAATTTTTAAGGATTAATACAATCCGAATCCAAGCATTTGTCTTTTTTTTTTTTACACTATCAAGTTTATATTACTCCTCATTAATATCAATGATTTTAGTAAAAGAGTGTCGGCAACTTTGTGAATTACTGACAAAAAAGTAATTTAAAGAATTATCCAAATAATCTCTTTTACCTGTTTGTAAATATAAATAAAGTTTCGTAATTTAGAAATCAAACATTCTCTAAATCCAAATTGCCACACTTCTCAGCTGCTTTCAGTTAATAGTTACCATATCAGTTATACATCCCACCCCCAACTCCACCCCATTAACTGAGTAAGACTACTGCAAAAGACATTAATGTCTCAATAAGAGTAACTACGGGAGGCATGTAGAAATGGTCATGAATTTCATCAACATTTGTCATTTTGACGTAGGTAACAGCTGAAAAAGATACAGATCTTTGATATAAAATAATGGTTTATGAGAGTTGTAGTCAAGGAAGTATTCAGCACTAATGATTTCAACATAAGCTTTTAAAGGTTGTTTTATTTGTGTGTTTTGCTTTGTTTGGTTTATTTGTTGTTTTTGTTTCCGTTTTTTTTTTTTTTCTTTTTTTCTGCTGTATAGAGCAATTCGGGATCTGTAACACTCATAACGAGTTATACGCATTCATTTTGACTGTCGCTCAACATGAAAATGACACTTTAAAGGTAGTTCAAAAAAAGAATTAAAAATATTTTCTGTTGATGGAATAATCACCACCACAGAGCAGGAAAGCAGACTCTCGCGCTAATGAACGTTTCTGAGCAGACGTAATTAAGCGTGAAAATTGCATGACATTTCCTGTATAAATGTGATGACATGTAGGGCATGCACATGAATTTTTGAGTTCGCTCACTTATAAGCCTTCCATTCCTCTTAGTTATGGAATAAGTTTTGCTTTGTAAGTCAGAGAAATACTTAATTGTCGTCTGCAACAAATGCGGAATATTAAAGCGTCCACACAACTGACTGTATTGTATCTAATTATGTCAGAACCATTAAACAGAATGCTACGCAAATTCATGTCTTCAAAGGCATAAAATATATCGTAACAAGGTTATGAATTGCAAAATATTGACCAGTAATATAAACCCATTTGTGATTTGCAACGGTGTCATGAGAAAGCTATTTATCAGATGAAAATAAATTTCAGCGCTTCAGAACACACGGTACTGATGGTATTGAAAAATGGGAACCAGCCTAGAAATGGGTGAACATTAAATAGAGTATATACGGGTTTGGCTGACCAGGATTGGTTAATAATGTAAGTTATGTTTTAGGAAAAAGAATCTTTTGAGACCTTATCCTAGTTGAAAGTGAAAAAAAATAGAGATATTGTTTTATTGATGGAATGTCAGTCCTTTAACAGTCTTGAGTTTGGAACACTCATTACTAAAATTAGCACCTGATTCTTTGGTGCGGAATTGAAAGCACATGTTTCAAACATATGCAGGTCCAGAAAATGCCGCGGCTCATATCCTTTCCTCTACACAGAAGCTGACTTCCAGGTTTCATCTATACTGATAAATATAGGTTTGGTCATGAGCTCTCAACAAATTTAAGTTATTGAATTTTTAATATCGTGGTGTTTGCATAGGTTTACTATGGGAACTGAATTAGTACCGTGATTCCTTCAAACCATGTTGGGTGATTATAATCCACTCAAGCTGAGAAAATATTATCACCAAATCACAAAACTAGCCCTCCGCCTCGCCCCCCCCCCCCGCAAAATGAATATACACAAAAAAAATTAAATTTAAGTCGGTTATAATCTTGATATCATTCATGTCTTGATAATTATTAGCATATTTGTCGGTCTGCATCACTATCGCTATGTTGTTCTGTCATTTAAGATGGCATCCAATTGGCTTATGACGTTACTACAAAATGTATCGTGTAACCAGTCTACGCAGTGGGATCCTTATTTCCTCATTTTAAAACTGAAGATTATGTTTATGCCTTTCCATCGCTGACTTCCTTTTTATGTCACTGGACAACAAAACCCCATAATCTCTAGCTTCTGCTTATGTGCAGGCACGTGTATTTTACTCTAATCACGTCCAACAGCAATAATTTGAATACAATCAAGATAACGCGTATATTCTTTAAACATTTTACGTACCTTATAAAATAACAGCTTGGTGATTGCAAATAAATTAGCTCCATATTTCTGTTTATCACTATCAAATAATCATCGTTTGAATGCAATTAAAATCATTTAAAAATCACTACTTAAACCATATTCGTATAACATTTGTTTGAGATTTAATACCTAGGGTTTCACGTCCCTGTTGCAAACAACGAAATATTTAAGCTATTTTCAAAATATAATTATTAGAGGATAAAATCTGTTACAGGGATTGTAAAATACTGATATATCTACTAAATGGATATCTCCCAAGTTCACTATATACATCAGTATTAGCTATCGTCATGGTAACTTGTTGGATAATTTTTAAAAATGTAAGATGTATCTTTCTTTGTAACTGTACAAGACCTGGTATTTCTGATGCATCGCAGAATTAACATATGCATTCAAAATAGCTAAAACGTGGTTTTCAGCGCACAATTACAAGGTTTTGCATTGAAAGGTAATACCGCCTATAAGCGCTTATAAGTCGAGTTAAACTGCAAACAACAGAGATCCTGATCTGCCTTAGCATAATGCGCCAGCAGATCAGGGTCTTTGTTGTTAGTTCTACTGATTACTCCTAACAAACCGTAGAGACCTAGATCTGCCTGCGCATAATGCACCGGCAGATCTCGGTCTGTATACTTTGCAGCTGGACTGTCTTACAAATGGGTATATACTGTAAATTCATAGCCTTCAGTTCTGTGAATGACAAATATTCCAATTATAGGTCAGAGAAACATATGAGTTAGTCGGTATCACCTTTTAAAATGATATACATCTTATGTAAAAAATTAACATTAAATGTTGAAACGCTTAACATGCCAAACATCTATTTTTTTATCTCCATATACTTGCAAATATTTTCAACGCTCGTTATTTTCTAGATAGATAAATACGCAGAATTAAAGACATAACAAATGAAAATAAATAACGTTTTTGTTCAAGTTGGTGACACATAATATTTACATTCATGAAAAATAGTGCATTAATTACGTCAACTGAAATAACATGATTCTTAATGCAGTATGTCATTCTATGACTTACCGAAAATGTGGTCTAGAAATGAGCTTGGCCATCACACGCATACGTTGTTACCAAATAAATATTCCTTTTCGAAATAAAGAACTCATGGGATCACACTGATCTGTCCAAAATATTAACAACATCTGAGAGTTACTGTGTATGAAGTACAGTTACATACCTATCAAAGTGATGGCTTCAGGTTTGATTTAAGCACGGCGACATATATATTCGTTATATGAACAAGAAATAGAGTTTCATCTGACGTCTAAAACCTTAAGAAAATGATCCAGACATTACAATAAAATATTCGTTGAGTCCTTAGATACTTATGTCTTTCTGTAGCATAACTATTCATCGTATTTCAATCATTCGTCAGATCGTCATTCAAAAGTAATTCCAGAGAGATTGAAATATCAGTTTTAACTTACGTTTCTCACCGATTTTCCTATTTAGCCATTGCTGGTATTAAATAATTCATAAAATGCGATTTGGATTTGCTTGCTAATAGGAATATGTGATTTACTCTACAACGCTAAAGTCACTTAATGTTGATGATGACCATACTGCCATTTTGATTTTGGGACCGTATACTTATCAGAAATAAAATGTTAACATTTATTTCCAGCATCTTCCAAAGGTAATTCAAGAGAAATTCAACGATTATTACACTTCATAACGTAAGAAAAGCACGTGCTGTAAGAACAGGATAAACTGTCTGAGTTATATACCAGAACAGGGCTCTAGCCCGCCTGTAATCACGTAACCTGGCTGTTGAAATCACGGAGAGGTAACTTGTTTCATATTTTATCTTTAACAATGTTTTTGTTATGTTTTGCTTCTACACCTGTCCAGTCCTGATGTTAAATTACTTACCACAGGATATGTATTGATGTAAATATTATGATATTATTTTCATCTAAACAACGTAAGGTATGCTTGAAGTTTTTGTTATCACAAGTCAATACCACCTTAGTATTGATTGCTTTTTAAACGCTTAAGTAATTGCAAAGTGCATTTCAGTCTCAACGAAACCTCCCAATTAAGACTAATGACCAGACTGAAAAGGTGGCCTGAATTGGTAGGTAGTCTCATTTCCGAGGATAAGTGTCCTTATTGTTCACGTAAATGGAATAAAATTAATTCTATTGTCGTGGGGGTGGGTGGGGCTCGCCATGGGCGATTTTATTGTAGCTGAAAAATTTTACACAGAATTGATACAAAACAAAAATCCAAAATAAAAAGCTAAACTCAGTCAATAGATCTGTAAATTTTGTCTAAATATCATTGTATCGTTAAGTTTACATATTTATCTCTCAAGTCCAAATGTTGCATCGTAGGTATCACAATACGGTGGTGTTGATTATTGATAATTATTTATTTGCTATAACAAAAAAGTATAAAAATATGTTAAAATTACTTCAAAACAACCTTTGAAACAAGTTCGTGGAATTATTGTTAGCTCTTTCTTTATTCTCTCTTTCTCACTTTTATGTTCTATTGAAACTTAAGTTTAGGTAAAAAAAATCGGAGTGATATAGTTTAGATTTACTGATTAAATGAACCCATATTAGTTATGCGTTTACCACTGTTTTGCCAAGGACGGTATTAGAATGCGAAATACAAATTACTGAAAGTTCTTTACAGTTTTTATAGTCTCAACAGTCTTTTCATATTTAATCGTGTACCACAAGATTACTTTATTCTTGACAAGAAGAAATATACTTACGACTAAATTATACATAATTGTTTACTTCGTGGCTGAGTGATCTAAGGCGCTCGCTTTTACAGATCACTGACATCTCACCTCTGTCTGCATGTGTTCGAGTCTCGACTCGGCCAGTGTGGGAATGCGAGAAAGCTTGCCAGTAGCTTACCGTGGATCGATAGTTCTTTCCGGTTTATTTCCAGGTTCTTCCTGCACCAAATATTCTGGCAGCCATGTTTAGAATATCATGCATTCATTTGATTCCTTTTTATTTACAAACCCTACAGTCGTTTTGGATTGATTAAACAAACCTAGCTAACTAAATAAAACACATGTATTACTGCATCTGTATCTACACACATGCATTATTGTATCTATATCTACACAAATGTATTACTGCACCTATTTATACACACATGTATTACTACATCTATCTACACACATGGATTACTGCATCTATATATATATACACACATGTATTACTACATCTATTTATACACACATGTATTACTACATCTATTTATACACACATGGATTACTACATCTATCTACACACATGTATTACTACATCTATATATATACACACATGTATTACTACATCTATATATATATACACACATGTATTATTATATCTATCTACACCCATGTATTACTACATCTATATATATACACACATGTATTACTGCATCTATATCTACACCCATGTATTACTACATCTATGTATATACACACATGTATTACTACATCTATCTACACACATGCATTATTGTATCTATATCTACACACATGTATTACTGCATCTATTTATACACATATGTATTACTGTATCTATATCTACACATATGTATTAATGCATCTATATCTACACACATGTATTACTATATCTATATCTACACCCATGTATTACTACATCTATATATATACACACATGTATTACTGCATCTATTTATACACACATGTATTACTGCATCAATATCTACAAACATGTATTACTGTAAAAGATATCAAACAATATTCTATTGATTATGAAATATAATATGCTTCATTTAATAAAGAATCATAAATTAATATTAAATTTGCGTAAATGTAGAGACCAAATTATAATTTAATTCTAAAATGGAACTTAATAATTATTGCTTGTACAAAATTATTTTTTTATGACCGTTTTATTCGAAAAAAGTATAGAAATTTAGATAATGCATTTTACATTGTTTTATAAATTAGCTTTGAGTTAAATTTTGTATTAGTTGACATAGTTTTCCCATTTAAAAAAATGTTGTATTACATCATATTCAGATGTCTTCTACATTGTCTTCGACTTTCATAGCTTTTTTAGGATACAAATTGTGAATACAAATCTTATAAACCAACTACATCGTTTTTTCTTTATTTGTGTATTGTTTTCTTTGTTCTCATTCGCAAAAGTACGAATGTTAAATACCGGCCTTCATTATATGATCATCCCCTGTAATCATCACAAAGAAGCAGTGTGGGACTATTTAAGCTTTCATTGATATTTGAACATTACTTTTATAACATTAGGAACACAATGCACATACAACTGTTAAAGATAGATTTAAACAGTGTCCTTTATACCATTGCTCAATATGAAACAACATAGTTTCAACTGTCTGTATGTAGAAAATAATGCAACCAGGACTGACGTTAACTAAGCAATTTTCATTTTTCTGGGTGGGGTGGGGGTAGTTGCTATGTTTGTCTGTTTGAATAAATATCGACATGTTCTATTTTTAATTTTCAGCATTTCAACTTTTATATAGGCTCCATTGTATTTCTCGATTTCCGGATCATCTGAAATTGAATTTCACAAGGCAATACAACTTTTTGGGAAAGTTAATACAATACAACGAAAAGGTGAATAGACCAGAAAAATGACTGGATAGTCTGAAATTTAATTTTGTTTTGCTTAAGACATTTCTTAAGACGTTTGACTGATAAGTTCTAGGAATAGCAAAGGAATAGTTCTAGGAATAGCAAAGGAATAGTTCTAGGAATAGCAAAGGAATAGTTCTAGGAATAGCAAAGGAATAGTTCTAGGAATAGTAAAGGAATAGTTCTAGGAATACCAATCATGGATAACCTAAATTGTTTCTAAGAGTGAATATAACTGTATTTACCTCACTGACTTATTTTAAATTTCAGTATGCAACAACCTGCATCAAAATTATATGTAAGAAACAAAATATATGCTAATACTAGATTTCAAGAATGGACAAATCAGTTTGCTTGATTTTACTTTTCAGGCCTGCGCTATAATTTACAAATCACTATTGAGTTTCCGAAGAAAAATTAAACAACAAAATACCAACAGTCAACAGTAAATGGAACAGAATAGACCACCGAACAATGCTGTTGATATTATTCTACTCATGTATGCATAAATAACATTAACAATATTGTTAGTCATCGCTAATATTATGAAATGAAGAGAGAAAGACAAACAGATTGATAATTTTGACTAGGGGTAGAAAACAACGATAATCAGAACTTGAGTTCTTGAATGTTTTTTACCACTTCAACGACTCGGATTTAATACGTAGTTATATTTAAAATTTGTATAAATAAACACACACATATATACCAATTTTGTACAAGACTGTTGAAACTAATACATAGACCATTATGAAATACAAACTCTTGATTGGTTCATTTGTCGGATTAAAAAGGTGTGCAGTTCATATATGCGAAGTGGAAGCTCCTAGCAACACATTCTATACAGCTTCTCAGACACCAAACCTTCGAGGAAAAAAATTTGCGAATGCCCTGAAGACTTAGCAAAAGTGTTAACTATTACACCTAGCATTTGGGGGCACATTTGAATTCATTAAATAAACAAAGGTTTGCTTGATTAATACAATTGTATAATTCAATTAAACACGGCTATGGCTGATTCTCTTCCTCGAGAAGATAGACACATTGTTAATGAAACTAGAAATATGAGTCGACAAATTGAAATTTTTTAAATTATAAATCAAAATTGATACGGAAATTAATCAAAAGTGGAGAAAGCTTCACAAAGACAAAACTTGTTCCACTACAACAACCAGGACTTCGAAAGTAGAGGGTATAAAGGACTTACGGTAAAACGAATCAGTTGAATGCCCGCAGAAGTTTGGAAATGTATATCAGTACCGCTTATACCTGGATATCGTGCGACCTACATTACATATTTAGATGCATGATTATATGAAAAACACTCGCATAAGTACATTATACATTTGTGTGTATCTCATATAACCATGTATCTACAAACACAGACACACACAAACACACAGACACAGACACAAATCTCTCTCTCTCTCTCCCTCTCTCTCTCTCTCTCTCTCTCTCTCTCTCTCTCT
>JAECUM010027945.1:0-30331 GCA_016617855.1 Megalonaias nervosa | reverse complement strand
TTTTTTTTTTTTTTTTTTTTGTTTTTTTGTTTTTTTTTGTTTTGTTTTTTTTTTAAATAAAATATGTACACTATGTACTTTCAAAATAAATTACAAGATAGGTAAATTTAAACTAAAATCCGTGACTCTAATTGCAATTGTGTCTTACACCAAATTGGTAATAGGAAATACCCATCATATAGACAACTGGGTTGAATTTGATATTATTATTAATTCTGGCGTTTCAGGTACGTTCCAGCTGGCGTTTGGTGTCTCCTCCCTGGTCCTTATCCTCCCTGCCTACTCGGACATTAAAAGACGAGTGTGTGGGCCGATTCCCACTCGTCTAAATCAGGTGCCCCGTAGAGCTTGTACACACGGAACCGAGGTGACGTCATATGAGAATTGCCCAATCAAACTCGATGTCTCATGCCGCAGTAGATAGGCATTTCATTCCTTCAGCATGAGTGTGTGTTGGGTCCATTCCCACTCATGATAGTCTTTCATACAGGTCGAATGGGACTTATTGTCCCACGACCTGTCGGCTAAATCTATCAGCACTCTGTGAGTGCACTAATGCATTGGGGGATGTGGCACACCACCGGCCCCCTCGAAAAAATCTAACAGCCCCCTGTGGAGGCACTAACCGGTCGCACATGCCCTAATGGGCGAATGCGACCTTAATCAAAATTAAGATAAGATAAGACACAACATAACAGTATACATTCAAAATCAACTCATTAACTATATCAAGGTGGTGAAATTCCTAGGCATGTATTTTGATAGCCACTTTGACTGGAAACATCACATTGAAGACCTTATAAACTCTTGCAATAAAGACCTAAATTTACTAAAAAAACATTAAAGGAACAACTTGGGGATCCAACCAAGAAACAATGCTAACTATCTATAGGGCACTCATAAGATCGAAACTGGACTATGGTTGTCAAGTATACAACTCAGCCAAGCAGCCATTCCTGAAAAACTAGATGCTGTTCAAAGAAAAGCGCTGGCTGTCTGCTCTGGCACTCTACCCTCAACCTCACTTGACGAACTCCAAGTACTCAATATAGACCTACCACTAAGGCTGAGAAGACAAGAAATGCTACTCAGATACTCAATACGGCTTACATCAAATCCAAATACGCATCCCACAAAAATGGCTATCAGCAAGTGCAACAAAACTTTTAGTCGAAACCTAGTACCAAACTTACCAGGTGGAAAACAAATCCTAGAATTGAGGAAAGATTTGCCAATTTTGGAACAACAGGAGGGATACATGAAACCCCCTGACCAGACCCCTTGGGAAAACCTTAAACCAAGGATTAACACCAAAGCCACCGAATATGGAAACAAATTGGAACAGGAGCACCGGCTAAAAACAAACATTACAATAGACATACTAGACACCTACTCCAATTTCGTTAAAATATACACTGATGGATCTAAAACACCAGAGCCACGCAGAACAGCAGCAGCAGTGGTAATCCCAGAACTCAACATACAAATGGGAACCAGACTGACAGACCACTACTCTACTTACACAACTGAATTCTGGGCTATTAATGAATCCTTAAACTGGGTCTTAGAAAACAACATCCCAAAAGCAGTAATCATTAGCGACTCCCTTAGTGTAATAACATCAATAAAAACAAATAACACTAAATCAGGAAAAACGTTCCTTGCCAGGACTTACTTCATGCTTAAAGAACTATCCACCAAAACCAACTCGTGGAATATGTATGGATACCATCGCATATAGGTATCTCTGGCAACGAACAGGCGGATAAAGTCGCTAAAAGTAAATTAGGAGACCCTAATCCGGCCCCACTAAAATATAGCATTACAGAAGCCCAAAGCCTAGCTAGAAATTACATTAACAATAAGTGGTAGGAATACTGGAATGCTACCCCCAATAGCAGAAAATTATACTCCACCCTTAAGGAAGTAGATATGGACCATTAAACCACCCAAGGTTAACAGCCCGGATCAAAAATTTATAAATCGAATTAGGACCGGAATAATAAAACTAGCCGGCAGCCTTGGTAAATATTTAGGACCAAAACCCTCTAATATCAACTGTTACCACTGCAGCACCATAGAAGACCTCCATCATATTTTCAATGACTGCTCTAAACATCAGTTGGCCAGAATTAAATTTCAAAATGCACAAAAAGAAATTGGATCCCCAATAACATACCCAGAGTTCCTAGATAAAAACAACAACAACTTAAATACAACCTAGAGGAACATCATAAACTATTTAAATGAAACCGGGCTCAAAGGAAAAATCTAATACCCCATTAAAATACCCGTCAGGCAAAACAACGCTAAAAACCGCTAAACCAAAATAATCGTATAATACAAATGGCATAACCACTGGATAGGTGTCTTTGATATGTCAACAGGGACCTGATTCTTCAGCAAAGACACCTGTCCTCACCCAAATCAAAGCCATACGCATAAATACGCTAATCAATAAAAACGGCTCAATCCATGGGATGGTCGTCTTTGATATGTCGGCTCGGGACCTGATTATTCAGCAAAGATGTCTGTCCCTTCCAAAAAAATAAATAGCCGTAAGCAAAACCACCACCTAACTCAAACTCTCTTAAAAAGAAAAAAAAAATTCCTTATACCTCTATCACCCCCTCTTCTTATGCCTTTTGCTCTCTACCAAATAACTTGCTAACCTACTCATACTACCTACTCTCAACCAAAAGATAACAGTCATCCCAATAGAATTAGAGAGTCGAAACACCAGGACCATCAGGGCCCGCCTCACAAAGCGACCACGTAATCAGATTAGTTAAGTACAATAGGGCCCCAAATAGACAATATAAGGTAGTCAAAAGTCCAATGACCATCAGACCCCGCTGCACAAGGCGGCAAAAAACTACTCTAAGCAAAGTGATCGGTCCAAATAACCAAAGGTCAAGCACCCCAAGACCGATTGGCCCCTAAACAAAGCACACCCAGTAAGACCCCAAAACTATATCTCATATAAGGTGGTCTAAGCCCAGGACCATCAGGGCCAGTCACACAAGGTGACAAAATACTGGTATCAGTAGTATATGGGGCTACTTTACGGACAATGGGAAAATACATTACAGACCCCCCTGCGGCACTTTACGGACAAGATTTATACGGACAAATGGCACACCCTGGGGCACTTTACGGACAATGGGAATTTTGTATAGGGACAATAAGAATGGAACAGGTGGGATGACGTCACGGTACTGGACACTTGCAACAATGTGGCAAGTACCGTGACGTCACCCCACCTGTTCCATTCCTATACAAAGTTTTATGCATTCGCGTTCGATTCTGTGGATTGCATAGTGTGTGTTTAATGCATTCGCATTCGTTTCGATAGATTGATGAACATCAATCTATCATACCCAAATCATACAACCGACTAAAATAAATTTTAGGTAAGAGAATAATGTTTTTGGGAGTTAAACATAAATTATGCAATCGAATAAAAAAAAATTTAGGCAAGAAAGAATAAATCTTTTCGAGGCATATGAAAGTGGCCCTGAAAAGGGCCTTTGGGTTCTTCTTCTTCTTCTATTTTCTCTACTTCTTCCACCACGTTCTCACTTTTTCAATAATTCCTTTCTTCTTTTTTTTCATCCTCTGGAATCCAGTCAGGATGTCCCATAGCTCTAAATTTGTCCTGCACCTTCATCCAGTTGTTGTTCAGTCTTTCAAACTCTTCTTTTCTCTTTCTGTTTTCCTTCTCCTTTCTCTCTTTTGTCCAGGTGTCTTTGATTATCTTTACCTCTTCTTTCATCACGTTTTTCATCTTGTCTTCGGCTTTCCTTAATTGTTGTAAGCCCCACTGAACAAAAGACCACTCTGTCCAATTAAATATATCTTGCAAGAAGCTCCTCACTTGTTTGACATTATCAAGGGCTTCCTTCAACGTCCCCACTCTCACATACTTAGGCTGGATGAATCCTCTTAATTTCTCCACCTCCTCCTCTATCATACCTGCCACCAGATCCCTGGCTACTTTGAGGCTAGTGACTTGACTGGTCACAAAGTCTTTCGTGACTGGATAGCTCCATTCTTTATCAAGCCTTTCCACCACGTAGGCTGCGTCAATCATCCAGAACCAACTATGTCTTAATTCATTAAACAAATTCATTTTTTTCTTGAAGGTGTTGAATAGTCAACGCAGGTAGCCAGACTGACGAGCGCTCTGCTTTATATCCGTGGAGCATGGACGTGAAGGAAAACATCCTTTACACTCAGTTTACATATTATATACTATCCACACAAATGAACGCGAATGCATAAATCACACCACATATACTATCCACACAAACAGGAAGAGAAAAAAAAAACAACACACCATACCTACTATCCACACAAACGAACGCCATATCTACTATCCACACAAACAAACGCGAATGCATAAAACACACCATATACTATCCACACAAACGGGAAGAGAAAAACACACAACATATCTACTATCCACACAAACGTACGCGAATGCATAAAACACACCATACCTACTATCTACACAAACGTACGCGAATGCATAAAACACACACTATACTATCCACACAAACGGGAAGAGAAGAAAAAACACACCATACCTACCATCCACACAAACGTACGCGAATGCATAAAACCACCATACTTGCTATCCACACAAACGAAAGCGAACGCATAAAACACACACACACACACACACATACACACACACATCAGTAAACGACTGAGTGTTTATAGTCACACTACTCTAGATTCACACAAATTGGCAACTTGAATAGTCTCTCTTTTCTAAAGATCTGGTTAGCCCTGAGAAGGGCTGTTTTTCGAACTTCAGATGCACCTGGCTAATGCTGCCACCTCCCAGGTCTGGCACCACACACGCATCTCCTACTCCAATCCTGCTCCCAATTTAAACTTTCTCTTGGAAGCGCAGAGGGAGGTTGAGTGGCTTCACTATCCCATTCCTCTGTTTGTGGGATAGTGAACACTTGTTGTTCCCTCTGTCTTCTTCTTCTATGCCACACACGGGGATGAGGTCTCTGCGGCTCCCACTCTTGTCGTTGTCTCTCCAACTCCTCCATTGCCTCCTCCTCCCAGTTTTCTGTCTGGAGAGACAGCGACACTTGGTACTGGTGGTACAGGTTGCAGAGGCTGTGGCAGTCTTTGTTGTGGAAGTGATGGCTGTGAAGGCGTTGGTGTCCTAACCTCAGGCTTGACCTCACACACAGGTCTTAGCATGAGGTGAGGCAGGATCCCTCGCTTCTTTTCCTTCTCCTCTTCTTTCTTTTTCTTCTCTATCTCCCCTTCTATCTTGGCTTCTTCTGCATTAGCATCCATGGCCAGCTCGTCCATGAGGTGTCTGGCATGCTCTAGGTGCATCTGAAGTTCCAAAAGTTTTGCGATTCTGCTACTCATTTTCAATGTTGATATGTCAACGATGGGTAGCCAGACTGACGATTGCGCCGCTTTATATACTTGAAGCACGGACGTGAAGGTAAACATCCCCTGACACCAAAACTTACAATCACATCAAACGCGCGGACCTAAAAGAAACACTCACGTTGACCTTTTTTACTTACAAACACAGATATGCACGATTCGACAAGACAGAGAAACGATATGTGGATTTTTTTTTACTGACAAAAGAAATGAAGTGCTTATAGACACACTTCTATTTTTATTTTTTTTAACATATAAACACACAAATTTTTTTTTTTTTGGCAATTTGAATTAGTATGTCTTTTCTAGAGTATTGGGGTAGCCCTGAAAAGGGATGTTTTTTGTTGACGGGGAGTGATGGCAATCTTTTTTTATTGTCTAAGATTGCCTCCCCGTCTGGCGGCAGGGTTTCCTATACGATACGGCCTGCTTCTGTGGAAAGAGAAGAACTTTTTGGTGTCCACACGACAGTCGACAAAACCTCTGTCTGGATCTTGCTGCTGCTGCTGTTGTTGCTGTTCTCACTGTTTCTGAAGTCTGTACTTCTCTGTCCATTCTTCTTGTTCTTTCTTGATTTCCTCTCTGAAGACCTCTTCTATCAGGTCTTGGGCTATTGATAACATTCCGACATTCTCTATCTCTTCAGACTTCGGTATCAGGTTTAGCCTGACACGATGTAAATTCACGTAAGCTTCGTTCAGCTTGGATAGTCTGGAAGGCATGTTCATAGGCATGTTCATAGGTTGACGAGTCAACAATGGATGACCAGACTGGAGACCGACCCGCTTTATATGGTTCAAACGCGGACGCGATAGAAAACCTCCCTACTAGGGTTTTTGTTGGGTCGAAACGTTATGATAGCTAATGTCATGTTGAGGAATAGAGAGAAGTCAAAGAGCATATATTCACAGTCTTTTTTGAAAACAAACGACAGACACATTTTTTCAAAACACAACATTTTTATTCAACAAACAATTAACCACTAACAATTAACAATAACATTAAACAAACTATTTTTGACAAGGTTGACAACGTTGTGAAATCATGTGAGATTTCCACTGATGGAAGTCATGAGGCCATTGATGTACACTACGTTTCCTAGCTAAAGACAAAAGATAGCCATAATGGTCACAAAAAATCGATTTACTTTCTCATCGTTTCTAGAAGAGTTACTATCAAAATAAGTCACTAAATGTTCTAAAGGATATCCAAGACTGTGTTGATGAAGAAAATACACAAAATATTGTGTACACACGACAGGATTCCAAGAAGCAGTGTATGAACTGTTATTCAAAAGGTAATACAGTTCCCAAGTATCCCTTTTTTGTTTTGTTGTTTGTTTTTTTCACAGGTAATGATAAGTCATCAATTCAACTCTGACTTTTTGTTTCAAAAGCTATGTCAAGTAATCGTTTCTTGCCTCGTCTCTTTACTTTGGGCTAAGAGAGCATCGATGCGATAGATCTCCAGAGTAGTCAATGGAGGAGAGGAATGATCACGCAAGCCTTTATATCACTCATGCAGCACTGCTTCCTCCAAGATGAGACTCCAAGCGTCGTCCAGATACTCGTCCAGTTTTTCTTCTTGACTCATCATCACACATTAATCGTGTTGAATTTGACTGGGATGATCGTTTTGACATCCATAACAATCTTTCTTGCTCAATTCCGTAATTTTATCCGCCAGGTGTTTGGCAAAACAGGACATTAAATGTTGTTCTTCTTCTGGCCATCTAGACATGACCACCACGTCCTCTTCGTCTTGGTCTTTGGGTTCTGTTTTCACGCTATCCTCCCATTCCATTTCCAAAGATTCTCTACCGTTCAAAGAGGGATAACAGTCTTCCATAGTTTCTAATAGTCTAATAGACTTCTCTCAAACTGTTGATTTCTATGGCATTATCGAATTCGGCATAAAGGATGACGTTCACCGTCTCGGCGAGAGCTTCTGAAAACTGAAGTTCCACACGCAGCTGACCGGATTTTATAGGGTGGAAATGTCCCTCGTCGCTGCCTTGGTCAGGAGTGAAATCAAAGGCCCACAAAGTGTAACCTCCTATATAATCTTCGTACGAAATACCGTGACTGGTGTTGGTTCCTAGTTGTCCGGTAGCTTCGCACAGGGACAAGTACGATCTCAAGTAATTCTTCTGGGCAAAGATAGGATCGAAGGGTCTGGTACACAAGGTCTTGCAATCGCGATTGACTTCAATCTTGGACACTCTGTAGTGCTTAAACTGGAAAGAATTTTGATCGTGGGTTCCGTTGAGGGCTGCATTACTGACGTTGCCAACGATTAAACGTTTGGGTAACTGTCCTTGGAACAGATGATCTTTGATCTTGGATCGGAGTTCAGCAGCAGTCGTGAACGTTCTTACTTCTACGCGTCGTATCGGATACTTGGCGGTCGTTCTGCTCAATGTGTGACTGATGTCGTTTCCCGCTTTAGGTAATACTTCTATGCGGCGCACGTAAAGTCTGGCTTCTTGGATGATGGTTTTGTACTCGTTGGCATGATCCATCTAATGGAGAGCGACACTGCTGCGATTTAGTCTCAGGCGAATATCCACTCCGTTGAGCAAATACTTGTCTTGCAACCACATGTCCAAATGCAAGCAATCCATCAGTTCTAAACTACGACCTTGCAGGATTTTCTTTCGACGGTCGTTAAAACTCACATTGTGAGGATTGTCATCTGCTGTCAGGGCTGTGTCGTTAAATGTGTCCTCACCTGCTATGTCAGGTTTCCATACCACGCAAGCATCCAGATGAGTGTTCTTGGCCTCTATTCCATACGTCAAGAGATTTTCTAGGTACGCCTGGTAAGGGTAAGTATCCATGCTACTGCTGACCAGTTTGTTATTCAAGTACAAATCCACTTCGCTGAACAAGGAATGCATGAAATTGTTGGTGGGAGCTACTCTGGCATCGGCTTTCGGGTTGGTGTTGTCCGTTTTGATCACTTTCAGTTTCAGGTACAAGTAACTGCTATTCAGATCGATGTAATCTTCGGGTTGTCCTTTGATTTCAAACTCAGTGGGAGCTGAATCTGTCAAAGAGGAGACGGGATGAAATTCGACCCACTGGGAGTCTTGCATCGTCATCATGGTGGGTGGCATGACAAACAGATCCAGTTCCGACTTGGAACAAGCGCAAGACTCTCGGAGCATCATTTTCTTTTTTAAATAATCAAAGACGTCTAACTCTCTGACGGTTTTTCGTTTCTTAGTCTTTCTAGCTCTAGGGGTGTGAAATCCTCTGAAGGGGTGTTTTCGTCGTCTTTTTCTGCCTTGTCCTTGCTGTGGCGTCAGGGAAGCAGGAATGCCTGACTCGGCATCGCTCAGGACATTTATAGAAGTTTCTCGTCGGCCCAATATGTCTTTGCCCGTTTGAAGCAAGACATTTATGTCTGCTCTCAAGAAAGCTTCTTTAGGATTTTGTTTGTCAATGATGACTTTTTTTTAGAAATTTTTTACCTTTGCGTCAATGCGGCATCTTTCAAGGCGTGCAATCCCCGTGTCACCATCGGTTTCAAAACGGGAGCCACAGAACGAAAGGCTCATTTTAACATATCTCCTAAACCATGTCCTCGCTCTTGAGCGACTCCTTGGTACACAGGATACGTGACTGACAAAGGGTTAGAGTAATCGTTTTCGAAAATGGAGTTTCACTGTGGCTTTCCCTTTGGTGAATGGAATATTTTGTCCCAGATCTCCTTTTATAGTAATGTTGACACTGTCGAAATACGACTTAATGATGGGCAAATAGTGAGGATGTACAAATTCGCGGTGAATGTGATAGGTGTTTGCACCTTCCTCGTCAGCGTTCGTGGCAGAATCCACTTTGAAAGGAATGACACGCAGTAACGGTACGGAGGTGTGTCCCACCACGTTGTACTCCACCACATCGGAGTATACAAAAATCAAATTCAGTCCTTGGTTCATTTCTACAGGGAATCTAAAATATTTCGCAAAATCCGAGTTACTGGTCACGGCTGGAATTTCGTTTCTAATCTTGATTAACTTGGGGTCTCCACCTAAAATGTCATACAATTCAGGACAAAATGTAATGGCCAATACTTTGTCCTCTGAAAATTTGATTAGTAGGCGAAGAGCTATTTTGTGGTATTTGATCGTGACACTTTTTCTGGTTTTCTCGAAGACTTTACCAAATATGGCATTGAACCTGTCAGCAATGACGTTCACCAAATGTTGACCACTAAAACAATAGCCTGGGGGAATTTTCAACCGATAAGTGGTTCGTTTAGTTTTGGGGTCTTGTGTTTTCATAGAGTCACCTACACTGGGTCGTTCATCCAAGTGTTGCTGCACTTGCTCGTCATGAACTTCTACCGTAAAAGTGTTTTGATTTTCGACGATGTTTTTGATTTGTGCAGGGTGAATCATTTCCACTAAAGCCACTTCCCAATGGGCTTCGTGATCCAATTGGATGGCCTGAGGTAATTTGGCCGTGTAACAGCATAAGGTGTTATTGGGTAACACCGCCATGGAACTGTCACTGGGTAAAATTAAATAAAGTTGGTTTTTCATAATTCCAGAGTTCTAGTGGTCGAGGAGTCGCTGGAAGTCAGAGGAGTGTCTAAAAGAGGATGGTTAGGGTGACTGTTGGAAGGGGGACTAACGTTGGACGCAAGACTTCCGTTGTTGTTCCCGTTAGAGGAATATTTCAGAGACGGATTGGGAAGAAGGTAACCGATGCAACTGCTGAGTAAAATGGTCCACAATTGTTTGTCTCCTTGTTGCAAACTCAAATTGGCAATGACAGCACCGATGACACAATACATCACAAATATTTGACAGAAAAAGACGATTTGCGTTTTAGGCACACGTTCTCCACACCACACCCACAAGGGTTGCTTTTGTAGATCTTGCAGGGAAGAACTGGGGGAAGGAGTGGTTACTGCGGTAGCTGAGGCTGTATTGAAGGGTATAATGGGCACTTATGATTTGCGAAGCGTCGATCCAATAGTCAAAACTGGGAGGATATCCTTTCCAACGTACTTTGACTTCTTTGACACATCGTTTTCCCACTTTTCGGGTTCTTCGATCGTGAATGCTTTCGATCTCGTACACGTCATCTTCTTTTTTGGTCACGCGTTGTAACTCGGGCATGTAAAACGTTCCTTTTAACACTTTCCCATTCATGTCTTCCAATTTATAGACGGGAGAATGACGGCCACGCACACGTTCAGTAACACGAAACAATTCGGTGGTCCAGTTGGGTAACCTTTGTCGAAAGTACGTTTGGCTTTGCCAATGCGCACCCAATCTCCTGCTGCCAACACTCCATCTTTCCTGGGGACAGTCACAGTCGGGGAAGTACCAAACAGGCGCTCGGGAGTCACTTCTTGGGGAGGCACGTCCGATGCTCCGATGGTAAGATTGGTTGTACGCTTGGACTAGGTGTGGCAAGATATCGATGTACTTCAGAGTGTGTTGATGCGTAAAATATTTCCACATGCGTTCTTTCAAGGTACGTTGAAAACGTTCCACGATGCTGGCTTTGGTTTCGGGATTCTTGGTGGTGAACAAATGAATGTCACGTTTCTTCAATTCTTTTTGGAAAGCTTGGTTCAGAAATTCGGTGCCTTTGTCGGTTTGCCATCGAAGAGGGTGACGTCCGCTTTGTTTCAACACCAGTTTGAGGGCTCGCACTAACTCACTGCTCGATTTGGAAGTCAATGACACGACCCAAGCAAATTTGGAAAAGACGTCGATGACACAAAACAAATATTTGTAACCACGATTGTAGGTGGCCAAATGAGAGACATCGGCTAAATCGGCTTTCCATTGATGAGCGATACCCTCCACTCGGGTGCGACTTCTGGAAAATTTTCGTCGAATGGGTTTGTGTAAGGTGTACGTGGCTTATTCTTGTAACCATCGTTGCACTTGAGGTAAACGAACACTTTTCAGTCGAGTTTTGGCAACACGATACAATTTCTGAACTCCTCCGTAACCTGCAGGATGGGATGGATCGTAGTAAATGCTGGCTAACACCTTCTCCATTTTTTAATAAGTGAACCACTCTTCGCTGATGGTACTCTGAAGTGGTTTAGAAACGGCTTTACGTGTCCGATGTGCCACAGGAGTAGAAGTCGAAGGAAGTTTTGGTGGTAGTGGCGGTGGTGGTGGTAGTAATGGAATGGCTTTGGTCTTCTTTTCTTTTTTTACTTCTGGTTTCCCTTCTTTCTTTTGACTTCTGTCGAAGGTGGAGTGGACATCATCTTTTTAACCAAAGCTTTAAGTTCTTCTCGTTGGGGTGTAGGGGAAGGGGTCAGTAAGGACGGTGCAATCTTAGTAGGGATGGGAGCTGCTGACGGTGTTTGAAAGACTTCTCTTGCCTCTTCTTCCTCAGACATCAGTGGGGTTGCATCTGTCTTGACCGCTGGGGGTGGGGGTGGTAGTGGTGAACTTTTCATCAAGGCCTTAAAATCTTTCAGAGTGGGTAGAGTTGTTTCGTCTAAAGCTTTCTGTTGAAAGAGTTGCAGTCGTTGTAATAACTGACCGTACCTTTGCGATTTTTCCGTTTCTGACAAATCGTTGCGATTCATCACTGATTGCAATTCGTGTTGTAACTGGGACATTTCGGACAAATGAGGATTGGGAGGTAAATGCGGGGTTCGTTGTTCTTGCCAACGATGGTATTCCATCCATCATTTGTAAGGCACTAAAGCCAGGTTTCGTCCTTCCATTGGATTTCAAGGGTTACGCCTGAGATCTTTTGATTTTAGAGGTCCCTTTTATCTTCTTGACCTTTTATCTTCATCCCAGGATTCTTCCATTATTCCCAATAATCCTTTCAGAATGGGTCCTCCTATGGTTCCCAGCAAGGGTCCTAACAGGGATAGAATGGCAATTCCTCCTCGTTGCACCAACATCTTTTTCTTTTGACGAATGGGTATTTTCTTTTGGACCATTTGGCGAAGAACGTGTCGATGTTTGGCTAAGCATTCTTTCTGATGTTTAGACAAAGGTATCATGCCTTTCAAGACATTCAGACAACATTCGCTCACGGTATCGATGGCGTCTTTGGAGGCAGTTTGAATGAGTTTTTTTTCGCATGGGTGAACGAGCTTTGGACAGAACGGACAACATTTCAAATGTTTGACTAAAGGAGGAGGTAGTCCTTTCCTTTTCTTTCCTTTGTGGGTAGAAGAAGGATGTCTTTTTTGGGGTGACATCTTTCTTGGTTGGTTAGTTGGTTCCGGGGCACACACCAAAAAATACACTAACGTCGATGACTTGTCACACAGCCTTTTATCCTTTTTTTTGGACTATCGCATCGTCATAAAGGTGAGGATGTGTTTTCCAAAATCACCAAAGAATCCTCCTCTTTGGTGACTTCTCCTTTTCTTTGGAGGAGTGTGTCTTTTCAGGGACAGACGTCGATGTCTGGCTGAGTGTTTTTTGGATGACGTGACTGTCCTTTTCTTTTTCCTTTTCCTTTTTGGACAGAAGAACGACGATGGTGATGGTGTGCACTTCTTGGAGGGATATCTTTGGGCGTTCAGGAGCACAACAACACTAAACCTATCGTTTGCCTCAGGTCTTTTTTTATACTGGAATGCGTCGCCACTGATTGTCGGCTCGTAGTATCATTTTCACGACAGGCATCACGCGTCGCGGAGGGGTTCGCAACGGACTTAATCGGGACAGTTCTTGCTTGGACAAATCCAGTAAACTCTTTAACATGCCCGATTTCTCTTGGACTTTGATTTTGTGGGCAGGTACTTTGTGAGCAGCGGCCACTGCCGCTAAAGAGGAAGAGGTTGTCACCACTGGAGGAGAAGTTTTTGGAGACGCAGGTTTCCAATGTTTCATCAAATTAGGAAAGACGCGTGTCAAGTCGGGTTTGGCAGGCATCACCAGCAACGGAGAAGTGGAAGAACCTGAGGCTACTGGAGACGCAGTCACCGTTGTTTCAGCAGGCCGTAGTTTGCGAATGTAAGATTACGTCCTGGCGGCAGTACCTCTCTTGCGGGTAGACGCTGTTTTCTGTGGACTTTTCTTTCTTTGTGGCTGTGGCCTGGTCTTGACACCGCTGATCTTTTCCTTTTTCTTCTGGGTACGTCGGGGAGTGGATTTTTTCTTGGGTAGGACTTTGGGAGCATTGGGATCCCATTTTAAGAGGGAACGAATGATGACACCTCCTAGAGAACCGCTAGCTCCAGGTTTCAAAATGATTTGCTTTTTGGTTTTAGTGTCGATGCGAGGATCGGCTAGTTGCGTCAAGGCTACTTTGTTTCTCTCAAAAAAACGTTTGGTTTGATGTGGAATGTGAATGATACCTTGCAGTAATTGACGTGCTGTCACCGTAAACCATCGTAAGACTTCTCTGAGACTAGCTTCTAAGTCACGATCACGAATTTGTGGATTTTTTTCGCGACTGATGCCGTACATGGCAAGAGTCAATTTGACGGGAAGATGAGACTGAAGGGACGTCATGTTGACGATCTGCGAGACAGACCCAAAGTGACCGAGGTTTTTATAGATTTTTCTTGGGTGGTTGTGGTTGTGGTGGTTAAGTCGATAACGGGGACGTGTACACGACAGGCCCTCCGTCTTGGCACCACTGGTGAAACAGATGGGTACGAAATCGCAAATAATCGGGGGTAGTGGGTTTTAAATCCACGAGTAAAATAAGCGTGTGGGGTTTGAGTGGCATCGTCGTACGCATGAGTCAGCCAAGACGTTCCTAACTGTTTGGCTAACACTTGCACTTGCGATTTATCTCTAGGGTTTTTAAACAGGACCACGTAATGAGCATTGAGACTGATGGTGCGATGGGCTTTACTTTGTTGAAACAAATTTTGAGTGATGTAAGTGACACTGGCGTTACGATGATGCTCTTTGAGCGTAAACCAGTTTAATTTCTTCTTCGTCTTCTCCTAACATGTCGTCAAAAATAACCAAATGGGTTTGACTAGGGTCGTCTTTGCCAGGAATGCCTTCCACAAACACGATGGAATCGCCTTGACTTTCTCGCATAAGGCTGTATGCCGATTGCCACTTTTTGTAACACCAAACGATTCGTTGAGGTGGACGATCGATCAAATGATGTTTATGTTCGATCAAACGTTTAACAAATTCGGTTTTGCCTGAACCGCTGGGTCCGGCAATGAGCATGTTAAAGGGATGGCGAAGATACAAGGCCTCCTAACTAGCCCGATCTACGTGTTCGTCGATGACTTTGACAGTAGAGGAAGAGGGAGCAGAGACAGTAGAGGTAGCCATAGTAATAGTGTAAGGAATGTCACTTTTGACAGGAAGACAGGACACGTTTATTGCCATCTTTAATTGTGAACAACACGAAAGACAAAAATACATAAAAGCCAAATGGTTAGGTACATGAATAAAAGACACATCAAAACGATCATAGTGGAATATAAACAAGTCTCTGTACAACATTTGTGGTGATCAAGAGGTGGTATCGTAGGGACAGTGTGTAATGTTCTTGAAGTCTCTACACTCCTTGGCTAAGTCACACAGGTGTCCTCATGGAATGGTCTTTTGTGGATGTCGATAACGGTCCTGTCCTGAAGAGAGTGGTTTTCCTCGGTCACGACTTCTTCTTCTTCTGGCACTATCACTAACACAGGTTTAAAAGTTACATTTTTGACTGAATGTTTTAATTTTTTAGGATGACAAATCTTGGGCATAGTGTGCCAGTTCTTTTATCCAAGCCTCGAAACCCCAACTTTTCCAGTGACGTACATCTTTCCAGTGTGGGTGTAAGTCACAAGCTACACACACATCATCGTACACATCTTCAGTACCTAAAAGTTGACGAATCTTTCTTTTCTGTAGAGGTTGTCGAGAAGTATCGAGATGAAAGCACAAAGCTTTGAACAGAATGAGTTTTTCGTGTACACTTAAAGGGACCACTTTCATGCTTTTTGGAGTGGTATGTACTGTTCGTAAAGAGTCCACAAGGAATCGGTCGGTAAACGAAATCCCAGAAAGCATGTCACTAAGACACACACCACACGTCGACCCCAATTCAATGGACACAGTTCTCGTAATAGGCGATCGTAATCCTCCACTGTCTGAATACTGTCATTGATTTCCTTGCATGGAATATGTTGTATCACGAATTATAAAGGTCGTTCCATGGCAGTCAGTTTTTATACCTCTTTTGTCGGGGGTAATGTACTTTTTGCACAGAAGCGGTCGTACTCCGTTGACGTATCAAAAATATTTAGTCACTAACTCATAGTCACTAACTCACATACCACACGTCGCACAGAAGTGCCCTCTTGAACTAAGTTTACATTGTGCAAAAGATCTTAGTTAACCTCCAACTCTTCTTCTTGAATTCGGTGTAGAATGGCTAGCCTGTAAGAAGTAAGATGAGTAACAACCAAAGTCTTCTGGTCCTCGTCCAGTTGAACAATGTCTGACCAATGGAACGCTTTCACATGAATCAGTCCTCTTATAGCATTTAAGTACCAGTGGTTCAACATCGGTGACGTAACGGATGCAATTGTTCTTTGCGTTTCACTTGTATTTTCACCTACTCTCGATAAATGCGTTCTCTCAACTCCACAGGCAAACCACGAATGTTCTCTTGTAAAGTATCCATGACTATGTCAGTCAAACACTTCTCCTAGAGCGAAAGAAACGAATGTAGTGAGTAAATTCTGGCCACTGCCATTCTCCCACTCGTGAAGTGACACACCGCAACTGAAGCACTTGACATTATCCCCTTCACCCAAGTAGATAAATCCGACTCTGGCTAATTCTTCGGGCGTAGGTCCTCCCAGATATTTTAGCCATTTTCCTCGGAAAGATTGGAATCAACTTTCAAAGTCGCAGTATTCAGGCAATCGCACAGGGAACGAATATTCATCTTTCACAGGTTCATTTGGATGAGGGTAAGGTGAAATATGTAGGAGTTTGCTCATTTTGGGATGACATCCGTAGGGTGGTAGCCGCATGGTTTCATAATGATGACATCCACCATGAAAACCAGTCAAGTGAAAAGACGTACGATGACGAGTGGCATCGCTTTCGCATATGTCAGGTTAGACACGCACTGCATCACTTTCCATGGTAGGTATAGCAAAGTTTCCATGATGTGGTACTGAATCGCTGAGGTCATAGCGTACGGCATCCCTGCCATCGCAAGGCACAGCATCGTACTCGAGTTTCTCGTTGGACTTGAGTCTTACGCTAGATACTTGCTGTTTGAAAGGATTCATCTTTCTCGCTTGGCGTTGGTACTGACAATAAACTATCGGTCTTGGACGTTGTCCCTTTTTACATGCTGACCAATATCAAGTCCTCCAGGAATCTTGCTACACTGAGGGAAATGAGTAAAGATAGGCTCTTGGATGCACTTCTCGCACGCTCGGTGAGCCACGCAGAAATTAGGAATGTGAATACCTGTCTCTTGCATGCATTCGAAATCGAAAAAGATGAAATTGCCTTTCTTCTGGTCTTCTTCTTCTTCTTCTTCTTCATGTTTGTAATAGTATTTTTGAATGTAGCATTCATGTTCCAAGTCCACAATTTGGTGACAAATGTGTCATCGCTTCTTTCCTGAACAGACGTGAGTCTGGGCGCAATTGGTACGTATGCCTTGTCCACAAGTGGGGCACAATCTCAGGAGTTGACAAGCACTTTTCCGCTGTGAACCTTGCGTCTTTAGACGTTGCTGGTAAGAGGTAGGGCTGACAAACGTGCGCTGACAAGCTGAGCAATGCACCCGTTCTTGTCCTTCGTCAAGACAGGGTTTAGAGGACAAACATCCTCAGCATTTCGATCCACAATGCTTGTGTTGCTCTCGATTTTTATAGCCATAGTCACATTTCTCACAGTAATAACTGTATGACAGGAATCCGATGATACTGTTAATGGTATCAAAATGTTCATCGTGATGATAGACGTGAATGTATTTTCCGTCTTTCAAATATTTGCCTCGAAACAACAGAAGTCCGCGCACTTCTTGAGGGTGCACTTTCAAGATGTAGCGTGGAGCCGAGACGTCTTACAACTTTTGCATTTCAGGAATGCTACAGGGTGTGTCTTTGGATATCCCCGCTTGCTGTAACAGGAGTTCTGCTTCTCTTCGTTGTTTGGCTCGGCTAGATTTCTGAATAGTTTGCCAGACTCTTTTCCATTCTGCCGTGTCTTTCTTGTCGGCATACGTTCGTCCCACCACGATGACACGGGCTAAACACATCTGGTCTTGAGAATTGTTAATTCGAACGAGACTCTTTATGATGCTGCGAAGACTGTCATCCAAGAAGACCTTTTTGCGTCCGGTCCCTTGGGGAAGAGATATGTGGGTCATGAACAGTGTCTTGTCGTTGGATTGTTGCACGTGTTGAATCTTGTCCATGACTTTGGAAGGTGTCAATTCTGCCGGGCTGCTAAACTCGATCCAAACGGGGGACTTCAGACTGTCGTGATGAATGGAAAGTCTCAAGCGATCGTCTTCTTTGACTTCACATTGCTGTTTCAGTGTGGTTAACAAAGAATCCCACACATTGGTGATGAACCCTTCCGCTTTCTCCAACGGTACGTCGGACTTGAAATCTTTAAACTTCACTGTGTACGTGGAAGCCGTAGTTCTAAATTTTCTAGAGAAGCGTTTGTCGGTCTCTCGAATGTGAAAGTACTTTTTAGGGTTTATTGGTGGCAATGGACTTTGACTTGGTATAGACTCTCTGGGTCTGGATTCTGGCTCACTCATCTTCAAAATCGCTGGCATGAATTTGAGCCAAGACTTCAGCTACTGTGCGAGGAGATAAATCACGTTTCTGCCTCTTACTTTCTTCTCCTTTCTTTACGAAATGATGCGATCGTTTCATCTTGACTGCAAAAATGACTACATTTGAAACGCCATGGACCCCTATATATCCATGTCAGGCTCAGTGTATATATCAAGGGCTGGTGCCTTCCTTCTCAGTATTCATTTCGCTCTCAAGCCGACCAGCACAATGGAAGAACCCACACAGATCGAACTTCTGATCAGAGCTTTGAGAGGTGTCATACGAAAGTTTCTTCAGACAAGCCGAGGGACTACTCCCCCTCCTTTCGAAATAAAAGTCAAGATACTTGCTATATCTGTCAGAAGAAAGGGCATTGGGCTACAAAATGTCCTGACCGTCCAAAAAGCAAGACCAGTGTCAAAAGAGACAAAAGTCAAGATATTCGTTATCATTGTCAAGAGAAAGGACATTGGTCTTCACACTGCCCTAAGAAACAACAGGAGCAGTAGAAGGAAGAAGAGGTACCCTCGGCAAAAGAAGAACCCGGACACGTTCAGAAATAGAAGACAGAAAAGAAAAGAAGACGAGAAAAAAGTCTGGAAGAAGAGGAGCAAAAAACTGTGAAAGTGAAGAAATTCAAAAAACAGAGAGAGTAAAGAAAAAAGAGACAGAAGAAGTCTATGAACTTTTTAGAAAAGTGTTGTGTTGTGTTGTGATATTGAATTGGAAAAATTTGTACCAGAATAGACCAGACTGAAAAAAGTAAGTGTCTCATGGTTTTGATTGTTTAGAATAATAAGGACCTACACTCATGCACTCACACACGTACATTATAGGGTTAAAAAAATAAAAGGGGTTTTGAGTTTTAATTGATTTTGGCAAAATGAATACTATCTCTTTTCGAAAGAAGTGAGTGGCCCTGAAAAGGGCTTTTGGGTGCTTGTTTTTTTCAAAAACACAAACTCAGGAACGAGAAGCAATCAGCTTTAACTACCTTAAGCCTTTGCCACGGCCAAGGCCTACTTCTGGACTTGCTCCTGTCAATGATTTGGTAGAAATCGCTAGAGGTGGTATCTCAGGTGTAGTAACCGGGTTGGACTGCTTGGCTGGGGAAGGTCTTTTTCTCTTGGGTCGTAATAAAGAAGTCTGATACATTTGTTTCAGACTTCTTAACTTTGCCAAAATGTCCAAGAGTACCGTTACCGTTTGAGGTTCACTGTTCTCCTTCTCTCCTAGATCTTGTTTCTTCTCTGCTTCTTCTTCCTGTCGTTTCCTTCTTATCTCTTCTTCTTCTCGCTGTTGCTGTTCAAGGAGAAATGCTGTTCTGCCTCTTTCTGCTGTTGTATAAATTTCTCCAATTCTTCTTTCTGTCTCTGTTTAAAATCCTCGACCTGTGGTAAAGAAGGAGAAGGTGGTGAAGGTACTGGTACCGGAACAAATTCTTGCGAAGAGAGAAAATCTACTAAATCCCAGTTGAAATCGGTCTCTTCTGGAAGTAGCGCTGTGTTAACTTTGGTAGCCACTGCTATGCCATCGCTTCTCGTCTCCAAAGCCGGTGCACCCCAATTCATCGTCTTCTTAGTTTCAGTCATGTTTCACAAAACAATATCGCATCGATTTACTGCGCACAGACGCTAGCGCACCTATATAGGGAATGTTACGTCACAGGTAGCTCTCTTCGGATTGGAAGACAGACTCCGCGAAGTGACTGAATTTTGTAACGCGTGTTGGGATTGGTGAACAATTTCAATCCGTTTCGATCCGCTCTTCCACTGTAAATAAACGCGGTTCACTTCATTCCCTTCACCTGTTCTCGTCACAAGATGTGGACCAACGTTGAGTCCTCTACTTTCGTATCGTCGTTGTTTTTCCGTACGGACTTACCCATGTATGTTAAATCATCATTGACCATTATCCGAATCACCGATACGACTGCTTGGAAAAGAAGATGCTATGTGGAGAGACAGGGCTGTCTGAAGCGAGTCCTCATCTACGGTCCAGAGGTTAGACAAAGTTTGAGAAAGAGAAGAAGATCAGTGAGATGTCCTCTATGTTAACGAACTGGTGTTAACATAAAACCAAAGGCCCTTTTCAGGGCCACTTTCACATGCCTCGAAAAGATCTATTCTTTCTTGCCTAAAAATTATTTTATTCGATTGTATAATTTATGTTTAACTCCCAAAAACATTATTCTCTTACCTAAAAATTTTTTTAGTCAGTTGTATGATTTGGGTATGATAGATTGATGTTCATCAGTTTATCGAAACGAATGCGAATGCATTAAACACACACTATACTATCCACAGAATCGAACGCGAATGCATAAAACTTTGTATAGGAATGGAACAGGTGGGGTGACGTCACGGTACTTGCCACATTGTTGCAAGTGTCCAGTACCGTGACGTCATCCCACCTGTTCCATTCTTATTGTCCCTATACAAAATTCCCATCGTCCGTAAAGTGCCCCAGGGTGTGCCATTTGTCCGTATAAATCTTGTCCGTAAAGTGCCGCAGGGGGGTCTGTAATGTATTTTTCCATTGTCCGTAAAGTAGCCCCATATACTATTGGTATCCAACTGACTGTCATCCGAGGTTTCTAATTAACACATAATTCCTCAATTTAATTTTTAAAAAAAGATAAAAACAGCACAGAGTTTCTAAATTCTTAGTCCGGGCAGGAAGACCAATTTTAGAACAATACCCTGGAAACAACGGACACCACCCTGCGGCTTGGCGCCTCCCTTCCTGGTCTACGCCACCCTTTACCTCGACCAGACACAAATAAGCGTGCAATGCGCGCACCAATAACAACCTTGCTAACAACCAAAACGTGAGTAAGTGATGGTAGTATTCCCACTCACCCTGTGCTAGAGCTAGACTGTAAAACATGAGTGTGTGCTGGGACTATCCCCACTCATAAAAGCCTAACATTCAGGTAGCTTAGAACTTATTGTTCTGCTGCCTGACGGCAAAATTAACAGCACTCCTTGAGTACATTAACGCCTGGGGAATGTGGCACTGATTCCATTCCTCAAGGAAAATTATCATCCTGCGCTGCAGGAATTAACAAGAAGCACATGCACCTGGTGCGCACGCCACTATAATGCAAATAAGTAAGTACAATATAACAGGAGGACTGGACAAAAGAAACACCTAGGACTAAGGATTAGAACAAGCAGTCCGCTCAGCAGCGACAAAGGAAAATAGCCTGCAGCTGAAAAACACCGACTGCAGAACAAAGGAACGGGGTAGGAAACAATTTAGTACCGTTTATACACTCTGCGCTGTTTTAAATAGATCTTTTCTAAAAGCTTATTTAACATCACTACTACAAAATTTTACTTTGTTTACATAGGCATTCGCTACATTCTCTGCTTTCTATACATTCACAATTCCTTTGTTCTCCACTAATGCTACTACAACTTGGCGCCATTTTTTCTTCAAATAGGTACTAGGATACATACTAGTTGATACCTGGATTGAGTCCCTGCGGATTATCAAGCACTAGTAAATCTATAGGATTCTCAGTCAGAAGAAAACAACTTTAAGCTAAAACTATATATTTTCACTATAAATACTACTAACAAAATCTCCTTAAAAACAGATACTAGGAAACATACTAGTATACACCTGGACAGTATCCTAGCAAGTTTTCGTGCACGAGAAAACCTCTACATAGATTTTCTGTCATAGGAGATTTTCTCTTTTCTAAACTATTAACTAACCACATAATCAATCTAACAAACTACCACAACATCATTTACGTAGGCTACAAAACAAATTTTAACAATTCTCTGAAATCTCCGTAGAATCAAATCCAAAAATGTCTCAACATTTAAACAAAATGGCGTTCAACGCTAGAAAAAACCAAGCCATGAAGCAGAACAAACTAAAGAAAATGGCTGCCCACACATCAACTACAAACATACTAACTAGCTCGCCTATAGTGCTGGGAACCTTTGTAACAACAGCCCAGCACACAGAGCTCTAATTAAAAAAGATCTTAACTGTACAACTGACTCCCCAAACACTTTAATTAGTAAGGCGAGCAAATACCTTAATCAAGATTCTCCGGTGAGTTTCAAAGAAAAAAAAAAAAAAAAAAACACAAAAAAAAAAAAAAAAACTATAATTAACGAGGACCTCGACCAATGACACCAATGACATATGCAGACGCTCTAGTCTCAAAATCCCCACAAAACTCTCCAATAATTAATAGAACACCAATTTTCGAACAAATTTCCAAACCCCGAATCAAACAATCAATCGGATTGGAGCTAACAAATATAGCAAAGACAAATTCTACTGCACAGGTAGGACAAGCCACAACTCAAACCACAATAAGTAACTCACCACAAGCAAACCTGACCACAAACATAACAAACCATGATCAACCCAGTAAAAACCAGGCAGCCCCAAACAAAATAAATAACGAAAAAAATCCACTACAGCCAAGTACCTGGCCCCTCAGGAACAGCAACAAGTAATAACAACAAAAAGCATAATGAAAATATCACCAAAACAACCCCCACCACCCCCACAGCCAGCCCAAAAGTAATATACTACTACAAGGGCAAAGGGACACTACCCATGGTAGCAAAGAAAAACTCAAAAATCCAAAAAGACCAAGCAGAAACCACAAAACCAGTAGAAATAAGACAAACATCCCAAAGTAACACTACAACATAGAAGAATCAAACACAAACCGACCTGAACAAAACTAAACAAATTCCATTCCCCTGAAAACACTATTTTCATAAGTAGTCACAGTAGCCAACTACTAAAATTAAGTACAAACAGTATTGCAGGAGCCCTATCACGAGTCCATCAAGGGCAATTCCAACTAATTTGGCCAAGCACAGAATACCTAATTGTCCACTGCAGCACCCTGAACCAAGTAGAAAAATTTCTACAAATAGAACATATAGGGCCTGTCAAAATTAAAGTAACACGACACAACAAATTACAAAACTCTATAAATAAACAAAACGCTCATAAAGCAAAAACAGCCACGGGAAACAAAAACAATACCCAACAGGTACCATCCAAAATACCGCTAACAACCAAATTCAAAGCGGTGCTAACATTAAAAGGGCACAACAAAGATATGGACATTCCCACCCTGGAAAAGAAACTAAAAACACACGGCACAAACGTTACCAAAACTTATAGACTCAAAAACATCAAGGGCCAAACCACAACAAAGGTTGTAATAGAGTCGACCACGCCACTCCCACCCCTAATTAGACTAGACCCATCGGGGGTCTCTCACAGGCTTGAACCGTTTGTCAACAAACCACGGTTCTGTGCCAAATGTCAGCATTGGGGACACTATACTATCCAATGTTGATACAACCCTAGGTGTGCCAACTGGGGGGGGGGGGGAGTCAACATCAGGGCACATGCAGGAAAACCACTCCCAAATGTGCAAACTGCCAGGGGCAACATCACCCCAGGGCAACCGAATGCCCATACACCTTCCCTTTAAACGAAAATAATAGAATTAATGAATACCAAACAACTACCTTACACAGAAGCAAATATCAAGATAAACCAAGATTTAAATGAAATAATAACACCCAAACAACGACCAAGCAAAACAATCCAAAATAAAAAACCATGCCATGAAAACCCACAAACGAATAATCCAAAAAAAAAACAACTAAATCAAGCCCTGCACAAGAAACAATAATTGCCAGGCCATCCTACAACAAAACAACTGAATAAAATAAGGGAACACAAAAGTCAACCAACATACAAAACAATGCCAGTCAAAAAACAATCACATGGAACATACTTAATGAAGTACTTCAGGCAATTACCACCATCAACATCGAAAGCCCACCAACGATAGAAAACCTAATTAACCAACTAAAGCAATTACTTACAAAACATCTGTAAATATTCTTGCAACACCATATGCCAAACAAATTATTAAATACCACACCAAATATGAATAATACAACTAAAAAAGACGTGATCATTTGGCAATAAAACTGTCGGGGATTAATCATCAATCTCCCAGAATTAAAACACAAACTCAGTTTAGTAGAACAAAAACCAGACATAATCTGCCTACAAGAAACCCACCTCTCAAATAATACCAAGAACCTACCGAAAATTCCAGGATTCTCCCCAGGCATTTTCAAACATCGAGCTAATGGGAAGAAAGGAGGAGGGCTAGCAATTTTTATTATAAATGCATTCCCCAATACTGAGACGATTACAATTCCAACATCAATAAACGTCAGCGAAACATTCGAAATGCTGGCTGTCCTAGTCAACTTTGGACCAACAACAATTAAAATCTTTAACATCTACGACCCAGGCAGTGACAACCCAATCAACGTAAACACCTACCGACAAATCTCCCAAACTCCAACAGAAAATCTCATACTCTGTGGGGATTTCAATGCACACAATGAACTATGGGGAGGAAATAGAACGGACAATAGAGGCAGGTTGGTAGAAGCTTGGACTGCTGAATCCAACCCGGTCATCCTCAATGACGGATTTAAAACTAGATTGGATCCTGAGGATGGCGCTGTAACAGCAATCGACCTAACCATTACAAACAAACTAGCACAGATAACTAACTGGTGGGTGGATCAAGAAAGCACATTAAGTTGCGATCACTTCCCCATCATCATCTCCCTCCAGATGACAGTTTAATATAATCCCATTGAGATCCCACCGAAATGGAGATACGATAAAGCTGATTGGGAAAATTTCAAATCTACACTAGCCGAAGTAAGCACTAGAGAATTAGAACATATTAACATCAACACATTCAACGAAAACATCATCAACACCATACAAGAGGCAGCCAAGCTAAATATCCAAAAAAATCAAAAAAACACAAAACAAACAAACGGTGCCTTGGTGGAATGAAGAATGTAAAAAACGCATAGGGGAAAAAAGAAAGCTCTAAATAAATATAAAACACACTAAAAACTCAATAGACTTTCTAGAATATAAAGCATGGGATAAAAGCCTTAAGCAGGTCATTAAACAAGCCAAAGAACAATCCTGGCAACACTTCTGTTCCCAACTAAACATCAAAACAAATTCCAAACATGTGTGGGACAAAATAAAATTAATCTGGGGAAAAACAATTAACATCACCCCTAAAGTAAGAGGTGCCACTAACAATCAGGAAAAAGCAAACTTGCACGCCAGTCACTTCTCCGACATGAGCAGCAATACAAATCATACCCACAATTTCCAAGAACATCAGAAAAAAGTAGAAGCTTCCTTTAAACATCTCTTCAAAGACCTAGGAACTAAGGAATCTGATCTAAACAGTGACATTACACGACATGAGTGGGAAATAGCATATGACATTGGCTATGTTATATACAAAAATTTACCAAAAAACATCACCAAAACTATCATCAAATTATTAAATAATATCTGGAACAGCGGCCAGCTACCGGACAGCTGGAAACAAGCCATAGTCATTCCTATCCCTAAAAACGGAAAAGACCCTAATGAAATAAATTCATACAGACCCATCTCCCTCATCAACAACATTTGCAAAATAATGGAGACCATACTAGCAAACCGATTGAAACATCATTTAGAAAGTAACAACTTATTATCAGAAAATCAATGCGGCTTTCGTAACAAGCGGTCCACCACTGACCAATTACTGAGACTCGAAGCTGACAAAACTTGCATTGAACTAAAAAAGGAAAACAGATAGACATCTCATAGCTGTTTTCCTCGATCTTGAAAAAGCATATGACCTTGTCTGGACCAAAGGATTGATTGCAAAACTTAATCACTTCGGAATCACTGGACGCATGTTCAACTGGATTGAGAACTTCCTCTCAGGTCGGAAAATCGTAACTAGAATGGGAAATACACTCTCAGACGAGTACAACTTGGAAAATGGAACTCCGCAAGGGAGCGTACTCAGCCCCACACTTTTCAACCTAATGATTAACGACCTTGATCGCAACCTCACCTCAGCAAAAGTAAGTATATCACAATTTGCTGATGATAGCGGAATTTGGAGAGCTGGAAACCCCGCTAGCAATCAAGTTATCTCAGAAATCCAGTAAAGCCTTGACAATATAGGGAGATGGGCCGATAAATGGGGGTTCAAGATATCACATTAAAAAACAGTAGCTATAATCTTTATACCAAAACGAAAAAGGCAATTTATCTACCCCAAACTATACATCCAAAATCAACTAATTAAATATGCTAAAGTGGTCAAGTTCCTAGGCATGTACTTCGACAGACATCTCCAGTGGAAAAATCATATTGACCACCTAACTCAAAATTGCACTAAAGATCTTAACTTACTAAGAAACCTCAAAGGCACAACATGGGGATCCAACCAAGAAACATTGATAACTATTTATAGAGCACTTATAAGATCGAAACTAGACTATGGCTGTCAAGTATATAACTCAGCTAAGCAAACTCACCTAAAAAAAACTGGATGCCATCCAAAGAAAGGCACTGCTGGCCTGCACCGGCACCCTACCCTCAACATCATTGGATGAACTACATATACTTACTGGAGAACTACCACTAAAATTGAGAAGACATGAAATGCTCCTTAAATACTCAATACGGTTATCCAGCCATCCAAGCACGCATCCCACAACGAAGGCCATTAGCAAATGCAATAAAACTTTTAGCCACAACTCGTTCCAAACATTCCCGGTGGAAAACAAATTCTTGAACTAAGGAAAAATTTGTCAATTTTGGAACAACAGGAGGAATACACAAAACCCCCTGATCAAGCACCTTGGATAAACTCTAGACCAAGGACTAACACCAAAGCTACCGAATAATGAAATAAATTGGAACAAGAGCTTAAACTAAAACCACCATTGCAATGGATATACAAGACACCTATTCTAGTTTCGTAAAAATATATACTGATGGATCCAAAACACTTGACCCACCCAGAACAGCAGCAGCAGTGGTAATCCCAGAGTACAACATTCAAATGGGAACCAGATTACCAGACCATTGCTCTATATATACAACAGAATTCTGGGCTATCATCGAGGCATTAAAATGGATCAAAGAAAATAACCCCAAATCAGTAATCATAAGCGACTCACTTAGTGTAATCACATCAATCCAAACTAAAAACACTAAAACAAGAGAAAACTTCCTTGCCGAGGTTTATCACCTACTCAAGGAACTATCCACTAGGAAACAACTAGTAGAATTCATGTGGATACCGTCGCATAGAGGAATCCTCGGCAACGAGCAAGCAGATCGAATTGCTAAAAACAAATTGAGAGACCCAAACCCTGCCACACTCAAGTACAGCACAAATGAAATCCTAACTATTGCTGAAAACTATATAAGCATAACATGGCAGGAATCATGGAATAATTCACCTAGAGGCAGGAAACTTTACTCCACCCTAAATGAAGTTAATAGGTTCATACGACCACCAAACATAAACAGCTCGGACCAACGAACTATCAATCGTATATTAACAGGCAAGACTAAACTTGCAAGCAGTTTTGGAAAGTACTTGGGACCAAAACCCGCAACCATAAACTGCTACCACTTCCATACGATAGAGGATCTCACACATATCTTTAATAACTGCTCACAGTATCAACAGGCTAGAAACAATCTGCAAATAGCACAACAAGCAATTGGATCCACATTAACTTACCGGAAATCATAGGAAAAAGCAACCCCAATATTAAGACCACATACAATAACATCATAAAATTCTTAAATGAATCTCGACTTACGGGTAAAATATAAATAAAAATCCCACAAATAATCATCAAAAATCCATCAAAAATCTGCATGAGTGTCTCTGAAATGTCGATGGGGACCTGATTATTCAGCGGAGACACTCGTGCAGCCTAAAATCTAACCAAAGTAGGGCAAATCTAGAAATAAACAAAATTCACCCATCTAGATTAAAACAAACAAAAAGCCAAAATTACTCCAACTTTAGACCAAAAAATCTTATCATGTTTTCATTCACATCCGCGCGCGCCAAAACTTCAGTCTGTTTTCCACCTTAAGCTCAAAACAAAAACGATTAACAGTAATATGAGGGATCGGCATGGGGGGGGGGGCGGGCACCCTTGATTTGTCACTTGGGACCCGATTACTCGGCAAGGATGCCCGTTATCACCCGACCCGACACCACCCAAAAATCAAATATAACTTATAACTAGGGTCCTACAACAAGATAAGCATAATATGCATGAGAGTCTCTGATATGTCGATGGGGACCTGATTTATTCAGCAGAGACAATCGTGCAGAATGAAAACAACAGCAAATAGGGTTAAAAATAAAAAAATTCTTTAGGATTAAAACACTTTACAAAAGTGAGAAACAACACCTAAAAACATAAGAACAACTGAATCCGGAAAAAACAACAACAGATAAATAGATAACGGAAAGCAAAAACACCTGCAGATAAACGAACCACCACTACTACAATACTAATACTCTCTCGCTCTAACCCTCTCTCTCTCCTCTCTCTCTCTAAACATATATATATATATATATATATATATATATATATATATATATATATATATATATATATATATATATATATATATTCCTTATAACAACTATCTTTTTATATCTCTCCCTTATTACACCCATCTCTATTAAAACTCCTTAAACCCTTACTAACACTGTACTCCTCCTACATAACCTAATACCAAAGATGACAGCCATTCCATCATAAACGTCCTTAAAACCTAGACATTATAAGGTGGTCCGAGCACCAGGATCATCAGGGCCGGCCACACAAGTGGCAACGTAAATCAATCATATGAAATACAGTATGACCCCACATAGAAGCATATAAGGTGGTCAAAGCCCAATGACCATCAGGCCTCGCCACACAAAGTGGCAATTAATTAATTTACGTACATACACGGCCCAAAACACGTCTAGCCAACCCAAGACCGATAGGCCCTACTAAAGCCAAGTATGTTACCTAGGACCCCAACTTAATAGCGTATATAAGGTGGTCTAAGCCCAGGACCGTCAGGGCCAGTCACACAAGGTGACAATTAAAATAATAACATACTAATGGCTGTCATCAGAGGTACCTCGCTCCTAAACATCTTTTTTAAACAGCACAGAGTATTACCAAAAGCAAATGAATCAACCTCTCGGAATTAAATTTCTTGACTATTCAAAATTCGTGCAAGACGCAATTTTAGAACAAACAACCCTGGAAACAACTAGCACTTCCTGCGGACTCGAGCCTGCCTGCCGACCTCAGTCCTCCCTTGCCTCGCCCGGACATTCAATTTAGCAGCATGTAATGAACGCATAAACATACTAGCCGGATATGAGTGTGTGCCACAAATCCCACTCGCTAGATACAAATTGGTCAAAAATGATGAAACATGAGTGCGTGATGGGTCTATTCCCACTCGTGACAAGCCTAACATTCAGGTAACATGGAACACAATGTTTAGCTGCCTGACGGTTTATTTAACAGCACTCTTCGAGTGCATTAAAGCCTGGGGGAGGTGGCTCTGATTCCCTCTCCCAGGAGTATTTAACAGCCTGCCTTGCAGGCATTAAACACTGGCACATACCCAGTATGGGTGCACACCAGTAAAATTCAAATTCCATTCCATTCCAGTCTGGCTACCCAGCGTTGACGTATCAACATTGAAGATGAGTAACAGAATAGCTAAATTGTTGGAGCTCCAAATGCACCTGGAATATGCCAGGCGTTTATTGGATGAGCTGGCCATGGAGGCAATACAGAAGGAAGCCAGGATAGAAGAGAATGAGGAGAAGAAGAAGAAAGAAGAGAAGGAAAAGAAGAGAGAGATCCTGCCTCACCTCATGCTGTGTGTGAGGTGAAGCCGATGGTCAGTACACCTCCACAGCCAGTACGACGTCAGCTACAGCCACAACCACAACAGCCACAACACCCACAACAACCACTACCACCAGTAACAAGAGCCGTGATCCCCCAGACGGAAAACTGGGAAGAGGAAATAAGGAGGCCACGGCATCCACGAGTGTGGCATAGGAGAAGACAGAGGGAACAAGTCTTCACTATCCCTCAAACGGAGGAGTGGGATAGTGAAGCCACTCAAGCCCCTTCTGCGCTCCCAACTATAAACATCAATTAGGAGCAGGACTGGAGCCGTCGTTGTGTATGTAGTGCCCGACCAGGGA
>JAECUM010027944.1:0-28739 GCA_016617855.1 Megalonaias nervosa | reverse complement strand
GTGTTTGCAATGGCTTTGAAGCATGTTTAAAAAAAAAAGACTGCAATGCATACGTTCAAAGTCGATCAAATTTCCACGTATGTGAATATGGAATGTTTTCATCCAGTTTTTAATCATTTACTTTTACTGATTGGTTATGACATAATCAATGACAGGTCCCGGTCATTTGTGGGGTGGTATTGCCGTTTGCCTGTTGCTGCTTGAAGTAAGAAAGTAGAATTACGAAATCACTTTTCTAGGTACAAGAAGGTACGATTATTGCTGTAAACTTTAATCCAATGTTTACACAACTGAGATTATTTTAGCAAAGAATAATCGAACTTAATAAAATGTATATGAAGGCAATAATAATAATAATAATAATAATAATAATAATAATAATAATAATAATGAAAATGATAATAGAACCATTTATTTATATTAGAATGATACAATATTTAAAAAAAATATATAAATATACAGTCCTCAGTTACATGTATTAAAAGTTTTGTTTCTCCTTTTTCCCATTGTTTGTGTTACAAATACTGCTGCATTGCTTCCTGTCGCCTTCAAATGTCCACGCACTTAACAAATCTTTTGGTAGCTTATTCCGAGTTGGAGAGAAATGGAAAATTGTTAATGTGATGTAACGTCTACAACTACGTCACTACAGCTTACCAATTGTACAGTGTGAATAGCATTATAAAAGAAACGTTTCTAAAGAGGCAGCAATCAATACATTTTATTGAATAACGCATTTCATTTACTGATAAAGAAATAAAAGGAAGAAG
Source organism: Megalonaias nervosa (assembly GCA_016617855.1). Classification (NCBI taxonomy): domain Eukaryota; kingdom Metazoa; phylum Mollusca; class Bivalvia; order Unionida; family Unionidae; genus Megalonaias; species Megalonaias nervosa. Next base: position 27,969 of record JAECUM010027944.1, on the reverse strand, counting down.
CCCGAGATTTATTTGAAATATGCTAAAAGACGATGGCTAAGAATCCAGATTGTATTGTTGGTTTTGTTTTAGATATACTTGATCTTGAAAAAATGTATTGTGCCTTTTTGTCGACTTTGTTAATTTCGAAAATAATTGGCACATAATTATTTAATTGCAGTCAGAATAAATAGATTTAGTTCAAGATTACTTACTTAAAGTAAGGAAAAATATTAGTGCATACTGTGCCGGCGAATACACACGTCATGAAATGAAAACGAAATATGTCGAAATATGGACCGAGAATAATAATTGCAGATAAGAATGTAAAAAAATAATAGGATAAATGTTCTACTGGATTAAAACCAATGGTTTTAAGGGTTATCAAGACAATATCTTAAGGTGTTTATATTTTAGATGGAAGATAAAATCTTTACACCACTCAGGTCACCTTGTGACAGGTGAAGAATAGAGAAAGTAATAGGTGAGCAACAAGATAAATTAATGATATTAATTATATTCCTCGTTTATAGGCGGCATTGTAAAATACTTTTACTTACATGCTCTATTTACACTATATCAATCTACACCAACATTTAGCAATATTTTTTTTTTCACATGAACTAGAAGTGGTTTTCTTTCTTTATCACCATGAAGCATATACAAGGCGCAATCTTCATTATTTTAATATCCATCTTAAGACACTTATACGAGTTATCTCAACGAGATTCATGTTCTCAAAACCCAAAATATGGCATTAATCCAGTAGAAAATGGTTCTTTATTGATATCATATAGTTTCTGTTGGCAATCAATTATAGGTTAATACGATTTTTTTAGCAGAATAACTTTTTCTGCCTTTGATACCGTTTGGTTCAATTCCTTGGGTTTCTCTTCTAATGTCAAATTTTCTATGCATATTTTATCTCTAATCTTTGCCAAATTTAGTTCTTTAGTTTTTTCTACAGTAAGGTTTAGCTTCCAAGTATGAGACTAATTTGATTTTCATCAAGAAGGGTATCATTCGCATACTAAATACAACACTTTCAACATGATTTAGTATCCATGGTAACACTGTGGTAAACCTTTTTCTGCACTCCAAGATGCACATTGACTATCTAATATTAAGGCTGCACAATGACTATATGAGACTAATTAAAGATGCACAGTGAATATATGAGATTAATCTTGTAACATTGTTATCTGTGCACTAAAATCCTCAAACCTAACACAGATGTCGCAGTCGTGTGGATTCGATAACGCGACATCAGGTTTCAGGGATTGATTTTGCTTTTTGATGTTTTTGACCGCACTTTAAACTCATTATTGTTTTATATCAAGCCAAGGAAATTGGAGCCAAGTGCCTTTTCAAAGGACTTACCAAGACGGTCGACCCGAACTGGCTTGGATGGGTATCGAACCTAGTTTTATGAGTCCAATGCTCTACCAACAGAACTACAGCGGTTCCCTAGGTTTTAAGGACGGGAAACGTAATTCTAACGTCAAGATTCAATCACAAAGGTTTAGGAAACCTCAAGACCATTCGGCTATAGGTGGTGTACACACATTTCATGAATCAAAGATCTGGTTTGTAAATCAGGCTGTGAGCCCTACACAGTTTGAATGTATTTTCATACAGTTCCTGATAATGCTTGCAACATGCAAAATTTAGCACGCATATTCTTCTTTTATTGCAAGTTCAACAAAGTAGAGAAAAAAGTTTTCTGTCGAGATGAAATCAATTGATTTGAACAAGATCTTGCTGACCAGATACTTTCTCTTCAGCACAAAATATAAATGGAATGATCAGAAATGTAAAATATTTATGAATGTTTATATATTTTAATTTGAAATATTATTTTGATAACATCTACTGCTGTATTCGATAAAATAAACAAAAGACGGTGTACGTTTCTTTGGTAACTGATTTCAGTTAGTACCATGTCTCATATTTCGTTCAGTAACATTATATTTTTAATAGAATTAAATCCTTCTTTCAAAATATAGAAATATTTTACACAGTTGTTGTAAACTGAATCCTCAGTAAAGGCTCGCTTTTGATAAAATTATTACATTGTACTAAGTAACGTATCACTTTTGAATATCATAAAAATAACATGTTGGATTACTCAGCTGAGACAACCATACGTCAATTTTCATGCCTAATGTTTTGGAAATAATACTGGCAACATTCGTACACACCACCTCCCCCGTCGTCAATGGCAGAAGTTGCGATACACGCTAAATCTCAAGAACGTCACTAAATCAGTACTTTTTATCAAGGTACTATACAAGGGGTATTTGAAGCCTGATTCTGAATACTATATTATATGGATCTTTTAGATTTTTGGAATCTGTCAATAAATTTAATGTCGATCGATAGAAGAAACAACGTTCTATAAAATGATCTGCGGCTGCACGTACAGCACGTAGACACCTGCAGATTTATGCTTGTGACTTAACATAGGTAAATGCCAGTATCGTAAAACGCCAGAGAAGGAGAGCAATTCTGCTACTGAGCAAAGAACATCCTGGAAGATGATCGATGTTCTGAATAACCGTTGTCTGCGACTGATGCGAACCAATCGCAAAATTAAATAGCAATGGAATAACATGTCGCATGCATATATGCAGAGGAAACCTCTTAACAGGTTGAAAGATACAGTCAAGAGTAGGAAATAATTACTCTGATGTACACGAACTTGATAATGGTACTCTTCAGGGTAGAGTTATAAGCCCTCTATCTTTAACATTATGACCCTTGACCTTGAGAAGGTAATGGACCCATCTTGTCCAGACCTTTCTCAGTTTGCTGATGACAGCTGATTCTGGAAGGCGAGTGAGCTCTCCGGTGAAACTGTGGTTGGCTGGATGAAGAGGATACTAATGAAATTGATGAGAGTGGTTCTGTAGATGGGTTTGAAACTATTCTCTCGAAAGGCAGTAGGAATTATGTTCACTCCAGAGCGAACAAAATTTCTCAAGTAAACGCCAAAATGTTACCAAAAAAACATATAATAGGTTTATGGGCATGTTATTAAATGGCCATCTGACAAACGGTCCAGGCAGGATCTTACCCTCATGAATAACCTTAAGGTCACCACTTTGGGAGTGGATTAAACCACCATTATTACATTGTACCGCACACTTCTTCGTTCACAAATTAGACCAAATTCAACACACCTAGGTATTTGCATCGGTACACTGTCTAATATGTTCACGGAAAACGTCTGGGTGTGACTGGAGAAATATCCTTCAATCTGATGCAAGAAGTGTTCTTGCCGCAATACGCGGGCAGGGTCTCGATCGATAATAGTGTTGCATCCTACACGTGAAAATTACAACGAGATGCAACAAGCCTTTTAGAAACAAACTGCTTTATAATCTCCAAGGTTACAAAATCGTTCAGAGCCACAAGAGGGATCTAAATACTCTAATTCTACAGGTGGAAACCACAATATAGCCACACACCTGTACTGTACATAAGATTAACCAGATTCCTTTTTAATATGGGAATAAACATGGGCAACCAATAGAAATAAGCGCTAAATTACTCTCTATATACACCCAAATGTATACTGACGGATCCAAATTTCCAGATCCTGGGCACACTTCAGCATCTATAGCGATTCCGGATGAAACATATAACGCTGGGGGCGCAACTCTGTGATTGCTGGTAAATGTATATCGTAGAATTTGGATTATTACCTAAACACTTGAATTGATCAAATACAATAATATAATACGTAGTCATCTTTAGTGACTCCTTAAGAGCGTTAAGATCTTTGGAAACAGACAACTCTTCCAGTACATAAAACTATGGTAATGGAGTACTAATTTAGACTGAAAAAACCCCTAGATTATATCGTAGAATGTATATGGGTATCCTACAATATTGACAACACTGAAAAGGATAGGGCAGACAGAATAGCTGTAGCCAAACCGAATCATTTGTACACAACTTGGAATCAACAATACGATAAAGGCAGAACATTGATTATAAAGACAAGCGGAGTGGAAAAAGGTTGTTGTTATTAAAGACGCAGCCTGTATAATATACAAAAGAACTTAGCACCATGACTATGACCATATGTTAACAAAAATCATAAATTGGAAGAGCCAGAAAAAACTCTGTTAGCCAGTACTTTAGGAAGATTTGTCCTTGGCATCAAGGAAGGAGATTTTAACTGCTCACACTGTCCCATCCAAGAAATCCTGGGCCATATTTTTCCACTCCTGCCCATGGTACTATGTAGGTAGATGTAAATTTCAAGACAGAATAAAAACGACAATCTATGCATTTCAAGATAGACTGAAAACGACGATCTTCAGCATCGTTCCCAGGTGCCCAAAACTATCAATTTCATATACATAAATATCTTGGGGTTCATAATGGACATAGGAAAAAGAGGCAAGGTGTAGTTCCCTATGAAGAATATGAATGAATTGTCTCATGTGGTTAAAACATAGGTCTATGAACACAAAAACAAGAACAATCTTCAAAATAACCATATTTACCTTAGGTATCCATGCCCCAGCTGAATCTCAAAATCACGTGATAAATGAACACATCACCTTGCAAGGTGTATGTCGTGAAATAATACAGAACTCTAGGTTTGTGACGAGTTGGGATGGGCACGGTTAAAGGCTGGGAATACTCAGTGCTCAAAAGGGTAGACTTAAGGCTGGTATTTCCCTACTTTGACACAGCTTAGATCAAACTGAATTGTTGGAGTGAGAGTTAGGAGAAACATAACACAAACTTTGGAACACCTTTAGAATAAAAAGCACTACAGACATACGAAGGGACACACACTCCACTCTCCGCCCTGTATCAAAAGCCAGATCCGTCTTGGAACACATACCTGAAGTTAAAGTGTTCTTATAACAATCCTGGCCCATCCTTAACATTCTCTTAATACCATTTTGTAACCCCTGTCCACATAACCATTAATGTAAACAAAAGAGGCAATTAAAATTGCAAACAAAATTAAACCGTACATAAAGCTATCTACAGACCTACCAACAATCACTTTTAAGGTAGAACTCTTGAGCAATAACACATAACTTGCATGTGCCTTCATATATATATATATATATATATATATATATATATATATATATATATATATATATATATATATATATATATATATATATATATCTGGGTCAGCGGCACGCAAAGTATGAGGTGGTCCTGAACTTAGACAATGAGGATACAACTGCAATAGGGGCCCCGAGTGGCCGAGTGGTCTAAAGTGTGCTCAACGTTACTGATCACTGCCATCTCACCTCTGTCTGCGTGGGTTCGAGTCTCCTGTTCAGCCAATGTGGGTATGTGAGAAAGCTTGTCAGTAGCTTCTCGTGGGTCGGTGGTTCTTTCCGGGTTTTTCCCGTGTTCTTCCTCAACCATTTATACTGGCCGCCATGTATTGGCGTTAAACCCTAAAAAGAACAACAACAGCAACAACAACAACTGCAGTATATAACATCCGATTGAACCTGCCTGCCTTGATGTAGGAATTATAGCCAAAACATCAAAACAAGGAAACGCAGCCTACTACAATAAATAGTTCACTCCTCTAGATGTACGGAAGTTAGAGTCTATTTCAAGTCAATACATCGCAAATTTTTTGTTTGTATTCCTAACCCAATATTCCGTGTTCCACCCATATCTCTGAGAAACAGAGAAACGAATCAACCATTGCCAAATGTTTTTTTTTTTTTTTTTTTTGTCATGTTTTGTATGTCTTTAACAACTAAAACTGTAATCCCCTCTCTACTCCCCTATTTGGTGTGTGATAGTATGATATTATTCTTGTATCTGAGTGGCCCTTTCCTTTCTCACCTTATATTTCACTTCTAGGGTTATACGGGATATAAAGGTGGCAGGGAATGTTTTGGTTTAGATTAGAAGGGGGTGGTAAGTAAGTTATAGGGGTTATAGGGGTGGTATAGATTTCGTTTCGTTTATAAGCGGTTTAACTGCTATTTTACTCCATTTGTTTACTTTCTACCCATTCTTTATAAGTGTTTAGGCGCTACTATGTAAATGTAGGTGTTTGTACATAACCGTGTGTATTGATTAGTAAGAGTGGGTGATTGTCAGAGTATCTGTTTTGAAGCCATATCCAATCCAAGAATGATACCGTTTAGGCTATACAGGCCATAATGTTAAACCTATGGACAAATGCTTAAATACCAGTCAAGCCTTAACGACTCAAATTGTTAAACCTATGGACATTTTAACATGGAATTCACCGAAGCCATAACGGCTCATTTCGGAATGGTGACTGTAATATTAGTTCCGGTTAAGGTCATAACGGACCATTTGAAGGTACTGTAGTCACTATTACTAATTATGTAAAACTGATAGGTTTATTGTTCGGCTTTTGAAGAAAATACGAAGACCCCATAGAAAGTAACATGTTTGACGCTGTTTATTTAATTGACTTTAAATGATTCGTAGCTATTGTGGTCACACCGTTTACAGTGAACGACCTTGTAACTTATCATGCTTCTTGTGTTGAATGTTTTGATGTTGAAATAGATCAATAGGTCACACCAAGTCAGGTAGTTGTTATTGGAAACGTTAATAATAAGCCCACTTCAAAACGTTGCACTACCATCAAATTAACCTGGCCTTTGACGGATCGATCCACAATTTGCTGAGCAGCACTGAAAAATATTGAGAAACAGAGTCTGAGAATTCAGAAAATTACCTTAATTAAAATTACCTTAATTAAAACTACCTTAATTAAAATTACCTTAATTGCTTCAGGACTTTCTGACAATGTACCTAATGAAGTATATAGAAATGACGACAACTTCTCATGACAACATTGATTTTTCAAACCTGTGTACAATCCACCACATGCTCTTATCAATGGAAGTTGGCTGGAAACATTTTTGTCAGCACGGGTATTTATGACAAATAAACCATTTTTAAATTTTAGACAATTATATTTATTAATGCTTCCACCGATAATTTTATCATGTGGACCTGTGCGGATATGTGCAGCTCTGTACCTAAGCCGATAATTAAACTACAACGACAATAACAATAATAATAATAATAATAATAATAATAATAATAATACAGAAATCTAGAAAGAATATAATCTCATAAATCAATCAAAATTGTTTTAATAAAGAGAATCTTTAAAAGTAGGTGTGACAATTGTTTACTCATTGCAGCAATTATGAATATTTATTCAGATGGAAAACCAACCTTCTGCATACTTAGTTTCAGTCAAAATTGTTGACAATACAATCACTGGTACGAACAATCTGGTTGCACATACTCAGCAGTAGAACTATAAAAATATATACACTACAGACACGTCGATAGGAAACAGGCTCATCCACAAGCATAAACTAATCACGAACACGATAGAGGTTTGCTAATTTTGAAAGAAAACAGACGAAATATAAAACCACACGTTGTGGATAGGGTAAATGAGGAAATTTCAGCCCCAGATAGATAGATAGACAGACAGACAGACAGACTGAGATAGATAGATAGATAGATAGATAGATAGATAGATAGATAAATAGATAGATGGATAAGTCGGTAGGTACACAGAGGTTTCGGGCATACAAAACTCAGAGTGATTGGGGAGATTTGCACATTTTAGCAGAGAAAATCCTGTTTTTCAGTAGTATCATTATGGAACTTATAGATTTTGGCTACTTATGTGGTTCAAAACCTTCTATACCCCATCGCTTAACCCTCGGATCACACTCGAGTGTTTTACGCGAGCGCACACGAGTGAGCTTTGAGCGATTGTAACCCGCGGCCGCCTCCAAGCAAAGTTACCACGAGCTGCCCCAATCAGACCAATGCATTAATACAGCAACAGCAAATATTAATATCATTGAACGTTGCTAAACCGCATATATCTATTTTGCGGAGATTCATTTTGTGTGATAGATAATACACTATATTGATCGCGGCTATATTATAAATAAAATATTCTGCTGATAATGTTTTCTTTATTTGAGAACGGTTCTCGGCTGGCCCAAAGAGATGTTTCTCAATATAATAAAGTCTTCCTGCAGGACACATTATCGCGCCAGACTCTGTCAGAATTATCTCAACGATTCAGATCAATTTAACCTTTGACGTCCTCATTGTCAGTTACAAAAGCCGAGCTTCAGCAAGCACAGCTTCTGACGGTCATATCTTTTTCTGGTTCACCCCAAATTCAGATCCCGGTCATTTACTCTCAGTTACACTGACAGCACCCGTGTATCTTTCACGCCACAATCACCGGTTGTCACATCTTCGTTTTACCTTTGTGGACCAGGACCATCACATGTTGGACCTGCGCTAGGAAATCTCTACAATACAATTTACATTATAGATCAAGCTGATCGAATATAATGACAGTCGTACCTGGACGTGTGACAATCATGCGTGTTTATTAACGCAAGAAAACCAGTTATTATGGAAATGGCCTTGGGTATGTTGTGCGGGGATTGCTCACCTGAGTCCCAAAGGTACTCGCAGCCCTAACCTCGCGCGCTGCATCAATCACAAAGCAAGTTGCAATGCGAATCGTTGACAGCATCAACATCGTTTCTGCGGATCGTTGAAAAATCTGGGATTGCAAACGGTTCGAGATCGACTACTACGATTAGTGACTCTGGAACTATCAAAGGCTGTTACACTTGAACAAGAAGTTACACTTCCATCGACATCAACAACGGTTGGTGAAACTATCAATGAAGACGTTGAACAACGTTCGATGATTGCCAGTCTAGCAACGGGAAACGGATTGCATTTGGATGCAAGCGACGAAACCACTATAAAGGTATTTCGACGAAACCAATAATGTTTAAGTGACAATGTCTCCATTCATATATAAGCACCGGATACAGCGTTTGATATGAACGCACCGGTGTTAATAGTTTGAACCAGCCGAGATTTTCAGTATTATATCCGGCTAGCGACCTCAAGCCATTAAAAATAGAACTACAAGTGCAGGAGTCAAACACACAGAAATGTTAATCCGTAAAGGTATCACCAACGATGCAATTTGGCGTGATGGAGGCGATGCTGGCAAAATCTAGTTGTCAACATTAACATTGTGGAGGCTTGCGTAATCCCTTCACTGACCACATAAGGGCGCTTGTTGTCTTTTATGCAGTCTGGAACCGCGTCAACGCTTTTGTTTCTTGCACTCACCACAGACTATATACAAGTCATTAATATTACGGGACAGTTTACATTGAAACTAAGTACCAAACATGGTCTCAGCGCACCAAGACAAATGTTCATAGCGTTTGAAGATGTAGCTCGAGATGAAGACAGGGATGATATTTGACAAGTTAGGAGTTGTCCGAAGTTTCTCTGCAGTTAAGCTGTCATCAGGAACCCACTTTAGAAGTTTTGTTTAACTTCGCAGGTAATCAAGTAGCACGTGTATATCACGAACCGTGGTCATATACGCACATTCATCAAAACATTGATTCAGGTCTTCAGAAATCCCGGCACGACTTCAATACATTATACGCGATATATTACGTTTCACTGAAACGCCCGTTGCTATTTAGGCATTCCGTGTTTGGACACAAGAACATATCGGGGACATTAAAGTTGTCAAATGCTGAGGTGAAACAAATGCTGAAGAGCGGAGGAATATTTTCATTCCTCGTTGTTGGTGGCTGCAGCCCTCCGCAGTTGCAATAGCGGTTGCGTTAGGGCTCTTCGGAACTGCACCCGAGTTGGCTTTCAAAAGACGGTCGGTCAACAAAACAAAACAACACCGAAACATTTGTGCACAAATATGGAAGCTGGGCGCTAGCAACCGAGAACAGGTAATTGATTTACAGGCAATAAAAATCAAGTACATAATTACCTTTGTATTTTGATTTACCTGCCAACTCACAGCACTCTATTGATCTGAGTAAACTCCTAATAACTTTGCTTTGAGGCGCCAGCAGGTTACAATCACTCGAGGCTCACCACGGGCTCGCGTGCGCGTAAATAATACAGTCATATATATGGGCGTCAACAGCAGAAACTGACCTGCACACTTATATCCAGTATAATACATATGTCAGTGACATAGTTATCTGTAATATCAAGCTGTGTACACATAGATAAATAAGTATTAAAAATTAAGTGGGCTTATCAATGCATAAATGGATGAATGATTTATATGTAGACAACGCCAGCAAGATTAGAATAACAGAACAGCGTTTGGCACATATAATAGACAATTGTGATCTTAAAAATGGAGCTTGAAGGTAAATATAGGTGTATATACAATCCGTATAATATCAACTCCTTGACCTGTAGATATCATATTTTTCATAATACGGTGTCATTCATCGAACGATACAGCGGATAAAACATACTTGTTTCTTGTTTTACACAATACTTTGCACACGGTTATACACGTTAAGGGTTTACCGACAATTCGTTTTTCAAATACTTGCTATAATTTGGATTGCCATTAATGATCTAGTTAACTATGTCGTCGATTTCAGCCGCATTCATTTCAGTTAATCTGAATTTTAAAGAAAGAATCATCAAGCATCTGAACGATAAAGCACATGTTGAAGAAAAGTGAAATAGTAACAATAAGAATGAACGAATGAACAAACGAAAATAAGAATGCATCTGGTGCTACAAATGATTAAACATTGCACTGATATTGAAATGTCAATATGTAGCACCACGATTAAGAGTATTCTGAGGCAATGAGCCAGTGGATGGAAACATTTGTTATGTCATGGTTCACGTGAAAAGAAAAATAACAATAGAGACATTTAAAACCATTAACGCAGAAAAATGATGCGTTATGGCTGAAAAATCACGAGGATACGATGTTTGTTTAGAATAGAAACATAAGCGAACTTATCTTTACCATATTTAGAATACTTATACATAATTTTCTCCTCCTCTTTCATCTCTTATTCCTCTTATATGTCTTCATTATCATCATCTTCAACAGCAGCTGTAACGACATCTAATAGATCAACCTCCTCGATAAACAAAAAAGCAAAGAAAACTATAATTGCAAGAAATAGAATGACCACCTTTCAGTGACGGAACTTCTGATTTTGCCTACCCTCTTGCAATAATTAATAATAAGCCCCCCCCCCCCGCCAAGAAAATATGAGATGTTAGGCCTCTGTTTGAATCCCCTCCACCCCCTACGCCCAGAAAACGCATTGCACGGGCTGCGGTGGTGGAATTCGCCAATGCTACCTTCCACTTTCCTTGCATAGTTTACGATATCTTCGTCCTTGATGTTATCTTCGTCACTAACAATTTTGACAAATATGAGATTTTTTTAATTAGAAATCATTTCCGGTGTAAGCATGCTTTAATGATTCAGAGATTTAAAAACAACGTGTAAATCATACATTTGGAACATGAAATCCGGATGAAAAGTATTTGAAGAAAAGGAACGTATCGATTAGATGTCCAACATAATATTAGAAATTAAAATACCAACACCCACCTTTTTTATTAATATTCAGCACCCACTTTTCGATCACGATCCTGCAACCCATACATACACAAAACTCTATTATTATGTCTAAAAACCCATGCCTACTTTCCGACGAAAAGAGTATGATATAAAAGAAGGGGTATGAAATCATACAAACATACCTGTCACACAATACCAAAGCTTAAGTTCGTTATGTGAACGAAACCATCCTTAGATTAGGTTGGTGGATATGAAGGAAAACTGTTTTTTTTTCCAGAGAACGACGAGAGAGAATGTGATGGAACATGTTTAAAAATGAATCAGTTTGCATAAAAGAAACAAGTCAAACACTAGGTTTTAAATCAACATGTTTTGTTTAATAAGCCCCTCTCACTGAAACATCAAGCAATAAAGGAAAGGATTAGGGCAAGTCCCTTCCACTTCATTAAATAATATCTTGAAACATTAAATGATCTAATAGAGTATCATTTTGCCATTGATGGACACCACGTTTTTATGCTAAACAAAATAACCAAAATATTCATTATTTCTAGAATACCCATGATCAAAACAAATAACTAAATGTTCTAGGGAATTCCAGGACTCTGTTGATGAAGAAAATACACACAATATTGTCCACACAACCTGGAAGCTGATCATTATTAAACTGAATAGATAAATCGTTTCTTATCATAAAGTGAACCATGCCACCTTCCAGAGGAAGTAATCCATAAGAATCAAAATATTCCACATTGTGGTACTTGGGAAAGTAGGTCGCTACCCACTGGGTTCCTGGACGATGACTGTCGTCTATGTGGATGACATAAGCCCAAACATCTTTAGGTTTTCGAGTGGAAGTTATCTTTAGCGCACACCACGGGATTTCAAGAAACAGTGTACGAACTGTGAGTCAGAGGTATCGGGTGTTCTTTTCTCAACGCTTGTGATAAGTCATCAGTTCACATATGGCTTTTCCTTGAAAAGTTGTGTCAAGCAAGTTGATGAACGGACAGTCTCACGACTCTTTTGCAAGAGAGTTCGATGGTTGCATCTCCAGAGAAGTCAAAGGAGGTAATTGTCAGTCAAGTCTTTATAACATCGTTTTCAAAAAATTTCCACTTGAGATAAGGGTCCATGCATCTTCCAGATACTCTTCCAACTTTGACTTCTGAACTTATCATTAAACATTGATCGTGCTGTGTCCGACCAGGATGATCGATTTAACAACCATAACAACGTCCTTTGGCTATGACTATGATTCTTTCAGCCAAGTAACGAGTTAAACAGAACACTAAGTGTTGTTATTCTTTTGGCCATCTTGACATTATGACTGTAGTTTTATTCATTTTCACTTGTGGTTTCTGAATGCTGCTGTTGTTGTTATGGATACAAAACAACCTCGTTAACTGTCGCCGTAGGTTTGTGTTCCATCTTTATTCTCTAATAGTCTAGGATCACTTCCCTCAAACTGTTCTTATCCAGAGCATTGTCAATTTCCGCAACCACGTGAAAAGCAGTGTTTCTGCCAGAGCTAGTGCAAACTGAAGTTCCACGAGAAGTTGGCCTGATTTTATACGAAATATTCCTCGTCGCTGCCTTGGTCTGGAGGAAAGCTCCACAAAGCATGTCCTTCTGCATAATCTTCGCATAAAATGCCATGGATGATGTTGCTAGCTAACTGTCTTGTGATCTCAAACATTGTCAAGTAAGATCTAAAATAATTTTTTCGTGCAAAGTTCGGTTCAAAGGGTCCGGTACACAATGTCTGACCATTTCGAGTGACTTCTTTATATCTTAAATACGTTGAAATGTTGGAACTGGAAAGGGTTTTGGTCGATAGCTCCACTAAAGGCCGCAAGCCTGACAATGACCAAACGTTACGGCAATTGGCCTTGGAAAACATTATCTCTAATCTTAAATCGGGGCCCACAGGCAATCGTGAACGTTTTCACTTCCACTCTTCGTCGAGGATAATTGGCTGTGGTTCTACTCAGAGTTTGACTGATGTCGTTTCCCAGTTTTGGTAAGACTTCCACACGGCGCAAGTCTTGTATAGCTCTTTCGATGTTCATTTATCATTACCCATCAAATGGAGCAAGGTACTACATCGATTAAGCCTCGGGTGTACATCCACTCCATTCACCAAACACTTGTCTTGCAAACCTCGTGTCCAAATGCAAACGATCCATCGTTTGTGAACTGTGTCCTTGCTTTATTTACTTTCGACGGTCGTTAAATCCAACATTGTCAGCATCGTCATCCTCAGTCAACTCTGCGTCGACTAGATTGTCAAAAGTGTCAGGTTTCCATACCATAGAATCATCCAGATGTGTGTTTTTTTTTTTACATCTTTCTCGTACACAAGAATGCTCCACGCACTCTCGGTACTGGTAAGTATCCATGCTGCTACTCAGCAGTTGATTATTCATGTGAAACTCCAATTCGCTGAACAACGAATAAATAAATTATTGATGGGAGCTACTCTGGCATCAGAGAGAACATTGACTTGAACGTGCAAGTAAGTGTTATTTAGATGGATGAAATCTTTGTCCTTTAATTTCAAATTCGCTAGGAACTGATGAGGTCAAGATACACAGGATGAAATTCTTGAATTGTCATCATCGTCATCGGCATGGCAGAAAGATGGGTTTCTTACTTGAACATTCGGAAGAACCTCGTTGCATCATTTACCTTGTTCTTTTCATATTTATTTTGTGAAAAATTTAAAAATGAAAACTGAAAATAAAAGTTAAAAAATAAAAATGAAATATATAAAAATTAAAACACTTAATTGAAAATAAGATCGGAAAATTAAAATCGATGTTGAATATGAAGAAAAAAAAATAAAATTTATAGTTGAAACTAAAAATGAATAATTGAAAATGAAAATGAATAGACAAATTGAAAGTTAACATTGAAAATGTAAATTAAGAAACGAATGTTGAAAAACAATTTTGAAATGAAAATTTTAAAAATGAACTTTGGTAAACTAAATTTGAAGAGGAAAATTGAAGAGGAAAATTTTTTAAAGAAATCTGATGTGAAAGGACCAAAATCGAGAATGAAAATAAAGAAACCAAATACTTGGAAAATTAAAATTTGGAAAGGTGAATTGAAAATTAAAAAAGGAAAATTAAAAAAATATAAAAATTAAAACCCCTAAAACTGTAGCTTTTAAAACAAGTCCAGAGTTAGAACTGACAGAAAGGACAGAATTTCTTAACGACCCTCATGTTTATTATGTGATAGTATATAAGTATTGTAATAAATTTTGGAGATGCGCATTTGGCTCTAGCGTCCCGTTTAAGGAATTACTAGGAGCAAACGTCACGGAGAGAAAGTGTTAGTGAGTTTCCACGATGCCATGGTCAATTAGTAGTGAATTCAGACCCAAACCGCATGACTGTCCCTGAATAATGTAGTCCCTAATAAAATCTAGTAGTGTACCTTGGTGTTGTGACTGCAGTGGCAGTATTTAAGGTAGGAAACCGGTAAATTACACAATGGAATAAACAAGAAGGGACTCTGCAGATACCGTTTATGTCGCCATGGTGGCAAATGTGATGTAGTTGTATTGGCCTAATGTGCCTTGGAACCATGGATTGACTGGTCTAAGGTGGGGTAGTTAAAATAGTTCCCTGAATTAGGGGATAGTTGTAGAGTTTCTACGGCGTGAACTGCTGACGGTACGGAAAGTTGATGAAGGGAAACTATGCAAACGTGCGGTTGATAGATATTTGGCAAGTTGGGAAATCTGTGGTTTTACATTGATTAGGGTAAAATTTATGTATATAATGGACACGTCTGACTGTCTAACTTACAACTGAAGTTGTATAGAAGTCTTTGGAAATTTGGGATAAACATATGACTTCTAGCGGGAATCGCGCCAGAGTTTGACACCGCTCGGTCAAGCAAAGACCCCTGGCTTGTAACAGTATATTTGTGGGTACAGTGTTTGTAAACACTCCTACCCTTGCTTGTGTGTGATAGTGTGTATTTGTGCATGATTTAATTCCTCATTTTTACATTTTAGCCTCTAGTCTGTTGAGTGATAGTATATTTGCGTCTTTGAAAGTATAGGTTGTGCATATTCCTACACATTTTAGTTGCCTAGTAAATGTGGGGATGTTGGATAGTAGATAACTTGGTGCTTGCCACTCTATCAGCGTATTGGATAGTAAGTGTAGGGTATTGGTCACTATACAGGCGTATTGATGATATAGAGTGAGTGCTGGATAAGAGGTAATTGGATACTAGATGGTAAATAACCGGATGTTGGGCACTCTAAACGGTGTAGTGATGGTATAGCGCGGGATTTTGATAGTATATAACTATGTGATGGATAGCAGATAAGTGAGTGGTGGTCACCCCGAACGGAGTATCGATATAGTGTGGGTTGTAGCTAGTAGACCACTAGGTTTGTGTGTACTAGTAGGTTAGTAAGTATAGTTTTATTTTAAATGTCCCGCTAGATAGCATAGAGAGCCGTAATGTTAAACATATGGATATTTGTAACATTAAATTGAAGGACATATAAATCCATATTGTTAAACCTAGAGGCATGTTTAAAACCACACTGCGCTTTAGAGATCATAGGGACACAAAACAAAAAGTTTAAACAAAATGTTAAATCCTCATATTTTAAAGAATCTACTGTTCCTGAATTCCCTGCTGAAATCAAGATTTTGGCATAAAAGTTTCCGTGGATCAGACTTCAGGAAGTTTCATTCTTTTTACATTGTACCACTAGATGAGTTGTCAATATATTTAGTTCATTGTTTAGGATTAATAGAATGTAATTCCCATTTTATTACATGTGATACGCAAATGTTTTTGCACATTACTTTTCTCATTAAGAAAACCTTTTGACAAAAGAACATACCTGCACAAGGGGTTTTGGTGGGAAAGACGTTCGTACCAAAAACGAGAAGTTTAACGTTTTCTAACATTTTAAAATTTACTGTTTACAAGAAGAACAACAGCTTCCTCTTGGATATCACTGTTTTAACAATTGGTATGTAAACGATATAATACAATTTTTTTTTTAAAAAAAACGTTTAGTTAGGTCTGATGACATTCCTGACGGTTTAGAGGAACACATTCAGAATCTATCGCGTTAGCTGCAAAAAATATTTATAGCCACTTTGTGCAGACTGAAGTGAAATACAAAGAACAATTTGCGTCCGAAACGGCGTAGACCTTATAATCTTTATATCTGCATGTTATAAGAAGACTGACTACTTTGAAAATGTTCAAATGTTCAGAGATTTATCCACTACGGAGACATTATAAGACTTGCCATGCCACGACTTCTAAAATCTATTACACCAGTTTCCATGGAAGAATGTCAATGGGATTTGTTAAAGTCTTAGCGGATTACTAACTACTTTGAAATGAACCGATTACAAAAGACGAAAATATTTCTTTTAATTTGAACGCCATGTCGTGTGTGCCAGCGTGCATGCGCGTGTGTGTCTGTGTGTGTGTGTGTGTGTGTGTGTGTGTGTGTGTGTGTTAGCTGTAGTTTATCTAAAGGTTCTTTGGGGCAAGTTTATGCATAGTACATGAAAAAACATGACAACAGGTGGGACTTGAAGAACTGTTTGAATTGAACAGTGTAAGTGTAACTCCGCGTTCACTAAATTTTCTGAAAATCACATGTTGGGTAGCTGGAATGCAAAAATAAAAATCTTTAGTTGCTTCCGAACGACTTTATATTTTGGATTATCTTGACTCACTTTATCCAGTGGAGGTAAATGTTGTTGGATGTGGGCCAATAATATCTTTTTTCAAAACAGCAAGCGTGATCTTCTGCCAATACATCTGAAAGAGTGTTGGGTGCTACAGGACGTAGTCATCGCTTGGCTTCTGGAAGTGTGTGATTGTTTCATAACAGTAAATAATTCAAATTTATTTTGACTAGGTTACATTTCTTTCCCTAAATATAGATTGCCTCTCAACCTCAAACAAATACACTCATTCTGTTTTCCATCTCTGAAGAGTCAAAGCAGAACGCCCATCTCGTCAGATATTTACAGGCAGTCATTCGAAAGTATACTTCCAATAAGATCGCGGTCTGTTCCACTCGAGATGAAAGTCAAGATATTTGCTATGTCTGTCAAGAAAAGGACATTAAATTCCAGAATGTCCACAACTTCAAAGAATAGGAAAGACAGGAAAAATGAAAGAAAGGTAAAGATACCTGTTGTCGTTGTCAGGAAGAAAGGACATTGGTCTTCATGGTCCACAAAGAAAATGAAAATGGGAAGGAAAAACATAAGAAGAACCGTTTCTAGTAAAGCACTTCGCACAAGAAGAGATGAAGAAACAGTAGAAGAGGAAGAACATATACTAGTAAAAAAAAATAAAAAAAAAAAAAATAAAAAAAATAACAAAATAAAATAAAAAGGCGGACTTGAGTGATATGCTATGGAATTTCATCGTGATTCTGATTATAGGAGAATATGCCAAGAAAAGAAAGCATAAGTGTATATTTGTCTTGATTTGTTCTTTTAGCATGAATCACATACTCACAATTTTACGGACAAAAAATGCCTTGTTGGATAGTAAGTATGGGCTGTTGGATTGTAAATGTGGAGTGTTAGATAGTAGATGACTAGGTGTTAATCACTCCTGCTCTTTGTTTAGTGAGCGTGGGATGGTGATCACTAAAAAGCGTGAAATTTCTAATATGTATACGTATTTTCACAACTTGAAATTTATTAAATCTTTCAATATAATTTTTGTAAATTGTAATTTTTAAATGTGTCCGAATATTTTTCAGTTTTCATTAAATTTGGTATAGTTTGTTAATTTTGAATGTGTAAGAAACAATATAAATTTGTAAATGTTTCACGTTTAATTCTTTCTTATAATTTGTAAACTTTAATTTTACAATTTTTAAATTTTGGGGGAAATTTTTTTTTTAATCTTCACTAAATTCCGTATTAGTTTATAAATTTTATTATCACTTTTAGCCTCCACCATATTTTAAAATTTACTCTCCGCTAAAGGCCGTATGGGTTTCGGAATTTTAATGCTAGTCTAGAGCTAACAATTGTATTTTGTTTCGGATATTTTTTAATCTCCGCTAAAGTCCGGTACAGTTTCATAATATTTGTACCACTTTTAGTCTATGCCAGAATTTGTTACCTTTTTCCGCATTTTTCTCAGTTGCAGCTGAAGTCCATGCTAGTTTCGAAACTTCAATGCTTCTAGGCCCAAATTTCTAGAACTATTTCTTCCGGATATTTTTCAGTCACCTGCAATGTCCACTACAGCTTCAGAATTTTATTTCTATTTTTGTCTTGCACATTTTAAAATAATATTCCGGAACAGTTTCATAATTTTACTACTACGTTTAGTCTAAGCCAATAAGATCTTATGTTCTGGAATTCTTATAAGTCTCTACTCGAGTCTGGGACATTTCCGTACCTTTAGTAGTACAGTTAATCTAATCGAATTAACCTAACCTAATGTTCCAGAATTTTTCTAGTCTACATTACATTGCGTGACATTTTCGTAATTGTAGCATTACTTTTTAAGTCACATCCATTTTAGTGTTATTATGGGTTTGTTACTTTGATTATCACTATTTATTATATCAGTACAATATATACAAACGACTTGCACTGCCAACATAATGTGACACATAGGTAATGGTCTATTTACAAATAGCCACTAGGCAGCAGGCGACAACTCACGACATGTTGGATCATATGTGTACCATTTGAAGTTAAATCCATTTTAACACTGTAATAATGTAGCCCGATGTGAGGTTAACCACTTCTAACAATGTTACCATTTACCCCCATTGTTACGACACCAAAAGGGAACACAATGTTAAATTCCCACTGACCCCCAAGAGGCAAGCAATGTAAACCTATTGCGAATATATACTTATCAAATAGTCGGTACACTTCGCCTACAGTGTGTGCAGTTTCATATTTTTGATATTATACGTGTGAACATATCACTTTATGTGATTCTAATTGGTCCAAATAAGCCCATGACATTATTGTGCACGATCCTCTTTACTGATTGGCTGGGGTCGTGGGAAAACGTTTTTAACCCCGCCTTCTGGAATGTTTTGTTTTGAATGAACATTTTTTGGCGGCCATTTTTTAACTCGGCTCGCGAAAGGAAATTGACGAAAAATTATCTCGGCTGTCTGAATATGGATATGTTACCCCCACAGGGGTTTGTTATGTCATGTATAACAATATCATCATAAGAAAAATGGCGTAAAACTACAAGACAAGAACAACAATAAGAAGTAAAACTAAGGGTATTGCTTATTTGATAGCGGGTGGCGGCGGTATATCTGTAACATAGATATAGAATCCACCGTATATACAAGCGTGGTTTAAATCTTAACTTAAAGAAGTAACTAAACTCACCTCTGTTCACAGAAGAATCTGGACATAAATGGGTCTCCTAACTGACAGAACTTTATCCAACCACAGCATCTTTACGTAGTATATATAGGATGTAAATCCGACACGAAAAGAAATTTGTTGATGTCTTCTGTACAGTCTATTGTTCCAAATCAAATACTGCAAAATATCCGGTCACAAATATATTGCAGTAAATGTGGGAATTTTTGCATCCAGTAATCCTATTTCATATGAAAATCGCAACAATGTAACGTTTAGTTCTGAAAGTGACATTTTAGGGTAAACATGTACTCTATTGTAATCCTACTGTACTGTGTACCGTATCAAACAATGTGGCAGCATCACATCGCATTGATCATTCTGTTTTGAAAAATGATTTTGTCGTTATAAAATGTTCTGTTTATTCGGATGGAAGCTTTTTCTTTGATTTATAGTTTGTAAAACAGTACAATCTACTTTTACCAGTTCAACTTTGTTTGGGACTATATTTTATGCACAAGAAATGAAAAGGTGCACCGTCTGTCAGAATAAACGAAATTATTCGTTCTTCTTTCTATCTAAATTATTTCCACTGAAATAAAAACTATGTGATAAAAAGAATCTCAAATGGGTAACGATTTAATATTAAATTTATGAAACTCGTTGAATAATGTCCGCTTTTGCTCACCAAGGCTCGCAAAAGCTGGACATTATTCAACTCGTTTCATAAATTCAATATTAAATCAAAACCCATTTGAGATCCTCTATTTATCACATAGTTTTTATTTCAGTGGAAATAATAAGCCAATAAACCATATTCTCGCATCCTTTTAATACAAGCTGCCTACACTAAGTACCCTAGCGTCACTCTATGATGGTTGTCAATAACGTAGACTTCAAACGATTTTTTTCTAGTTCAAAAACAAGGTCAAGCCATATGGAAAATGTAGCCTTGATTACTGTCAATAATATATAATTCTCGGACGCATTTTCTAAAATTATAAATAAGATGGGTGGGCCAGACATCTGTATGGACCTGGGTCATTTTTTAATCATGCTTGTCAACGTTTCATATTACATGGGACTAATGCAGTCCCTTTTGATGCCAAAGAACCAGATGTATGTTTTCAATCATCTTTTTGTGACTGAGTAGTAAATTAAGTATTAAAAAGATATTGTTTAAGTTCTCTAGTTTATTGATTTTGCTGTAATCGGCAATAATTTTAGGTAAGACTGAATTAAAACAAAAATAGAGTAAATGTTTAAAAGGATTACCCAAATGGATACATAGTCCCCCTTTTTGGTTTATTTATATATTAATTATTTAATTACTTACTTACTTAATTAATTATTTAAGTAATTTTATTTATTTATTTGTTTATTTATTTATTTATTTATTTATTATCGTATAAAATTATCAGTCGAGTTACATATTTACTTCACGTACCATTTTGTACATACTGCATGATAGTTAAAGCTACACAAGTGTCTTATGTCCTAGTGCGGTTTATTGTGGTGAGAAAAAGATGAATTATCAAAGGACTTCTACAAAAAAAAACCAGTAATAACGACATACTCAAACGAAATATGTAGAAGTCTCAGACTAGTGATAAATTTGGTTGCTAATGGCATCTACAATTCAAGCGGGGTGTGGTGGGGGTATGATGTGGGTGTTTATAACTAACATTTTCAAGTTGATTTACTATTCATAATCACTACGCGTTTTTCATAGGTTTGCTTCAGGCATCATTGAGTTTTACGTGGCTAAGGTTGTTTTAGCTGGTAAACAAACATTTTTACGTCCTTGGTGTGTTTGGCACAGAAGTCATGGGGTTCCCTTCGCACTTCCGCCTATGGCCTTGGTGGCTGACAGCAATCTTCCAGTGGTAGTGGGATGTATTTTTGTTCCACACCATGCTTTTTCTACCGGTAAAATGAATATGGACTTGGAATTCTAAAGCAATAATAATAATAATAATAATAATAATAATAATAATAATAATAATGACGATAAAAATTATCAATATATATCCAGGCTTGCATAATTAGTTAACAGTTTATATTATGGTTGTGCAATTAAAACAAATATACATGTAATTAGTAAAGAATCTACGGGTCTCACATGTTATGTATAAAATAGTAAGAATATAACATAAGTTGATATAAAAGTTATATTTAAGACACTGTTATCACCTGAACATTTTACTTGATAGGTCACAGCTACTTCGTACAAATGTTATTTAAGACACTGTTATCACCTGAACATTTTACTTGATATGTCACAGCTACCGCGTACAAATGTTATGCAGTTACACCATCAGGATTCTACATTAAAATATTTGTAGAGGTTTAATTTCTTAAAATCTGAAACATTAGGTGCCTGTTTAATATTCTACTGTAAACTATTCCATAAAAGTGTCCCCGGTTAAGCAACAGTTTTCTTAATATACTCTGTCCAAACGTATCATATATATCCAATCAGTTGTTTTCACTCGACCGTGTACACCTTGTGCTAATATTCCTTATAAACATAAAAACAGTAAGATATTTTTGAGCTGAATTATTTCAGATCCTGAAATCAAGAGACGCTTTGCAAAAAATAATGTAATTTTTTTCGTGGCATGTATCAAAGAGTGTGATGACGTAGATGTTGAAATTTCTTTGTCATTTAAAATCACCATGGCTGCTTTTTTTCTGTCACCTGTATAGTCTCTACTAGTACGAATAAGTACTGGGTTCTCACATCACAGTATGATGTAGACAAAATGAAGAGAAGGGGAAAAGGCTCAGTTATACACCTATCGGATCAACTGATGTGACAAATCCTCTTCTGGGGCCCCGAGTGGCCGAGTGGTCTAAAGCGCTGACCGTTACGGATCACTGTCATCTCACCTCTGTCTGCGTGAGTTCGAGTCCAGGCTCGGCTAACGTGGGTACGTGAGAAAGCCCGTCAGTAGCTTCTCGTGGGTCGGTGGTTCTTCCCGGGATTTTCCAGGGTTCTTCCTCCACCATTAATACTGGCAGCCATGTATAGCCTATCTTGTGCTGAAAAATGGCGTTAAACCCTATAACAACAACAACAACAACAACAACAACAACAACAAATCCTCTTCTAAACAGGGAAATTTGATTCCTTTATTACCATATCAAAGATAAAACAAATCTTTCCTGTCAGTCAAAACTAGCAGCAATGTATAAATCAACAACTACCATGAAAGCCTATCTTGTGCTGAAAAATGGCGTTAAACCCTATAACAACAACAACAACAACAACAACAAATCCTCTTCTAAACAGGGAAATTTGATTCCTTTATTACCATATCAAAGATAAAACAAATCTTTCCTGTCAGTCAAAACTAGCAGCAATGTATAAATCAACAACTACCATGAAATTAAATCAATGTGGATGATTAACGTGTTTTCAAAGCATACAATACAATCTCTAAATGTGTACTGCTAATTTTTCTTCATGGTAGAGAGACTTGAAATAAAACGGCATATACACTGAACTAGAACTACTACAACTGATACATAAGCAACAGTAATTTACAATTATTTAAACTAGAGAAATGGCATAAATTATTCATTATTTTATGGTACTTGCAATGTTCCTTTGCAACCATTTTAGCGTACCGTTTCCATACAATTTGTAATCGTTCTAATCGCATATCTCACCGTTCCAGGTTCGTACCATTTCTAATGATACACGCATCATCTCTTCGTCTCCGTACTTTTTCGTACTTACCATACTTTTTCGTACTTACCGTACTGTTTCGTACTTACCGTACTGTTTCGTACTTACCATACTTTTTCGTACTTACCATATTGTTTCGTACATACCGTACTGTTTCGTACTTACCATATTGTTTCGTACTTACCATACTTTATCGTACTTACCGTATTGTTTTGTACTTGCCGTACTGTTACAAAGTAGTTTTTTAGCGTATCGTTATCTGTTGTAAGTGAAAATCTGTTTCCTGCGTTATTTCAGTTTTAACAAAAATGATCGATTCATCGTAAATTCTATGAAAACGAGTAAACGTTCTAAACATTGAAAACAACCGTTCAAATTGTTTAAATGTTACCTTATCATCATAATGTGTCCTGCCTTATAACAGGGTTAATTCAAAAGGATTCCGGTCACAACTGTCACTTCTCGTTCAGTACCCACGAATATAGTCCCATTCTATGTTTAGAGCTCTTCTTCCTCTCATTTTCGTGATGATGCATGATTTAAATTTTAGGCATCCTTGGCATTGACTTAAAGGAATTTATTTATTATTTAGAATATGAACATTATGGTTTCGTTGACTGTGTATTTTGGCGACAGTGCACAATGACTAATGAGGCATTGTTGCTGGTGCAGAAGTTGAAATCTGTGACCCATTGCACGTTAGTTTGTTTACAGTCCAGCCTCTCAAAATTGCAAGTTAACAAGAACGTCATCGTGAGTTCATCTTTTAAGAGGAGGATGCAACAAAAGTGAAAGATACAATTAACATTGTAAAAAAAGTAACAATATGAGCTACCTGTTTAAAATCTTGATTAATTAATGATATAAATGTGGCATTTTTAAAGTTTATTAATGGAAATAAGGCTCGCACCTATCTCATTTGCTACATATAGCAAAAAAAGGAATGAAGAATATGGATAAAATCTAGATAATTAAATCGATATATTACAAAAGGACTTTCATACAGATAGCAGAGAGATTTAAGAAAAAAGCCAGCTTCTGAATTTAAGAAAGTATGAACTAGAAAGGTATGTAATTAGGAGTAGAGCTCTGTGGACTGAAGTGGACAAAAACAAATATCTAAATGATTTCATATCTTAAAAAATAGAAACGTCATAAACAAAACAATTGGTTGAATAGAAACAAGACTCAATAAAATGCAGATTTTGGATTATTCTTTGCTTATTTTTTGTCATGATTATAATGATAATCACCATGATCATCACCCCTATATTACTTTATTTTTATTGTAAAACGTTCTCAGATTTAATACATTAGCTAAATGAGTTAAGAAAAATAAATGGGGATGGCGGTTTTGATGATGATGACATTTTTATTAACCCCATAATCCTAGTGTTTGCAAGGTTGCTCGCTTTGGGATCATTTGGTACACCTCGCACTATGTAGATAATCAATAATCAATAATTAATAATAAGTTTGAACGTTACAGTAGTCCACGTGTCATAATGATTTAGAAGATATAAGACTTTGCTAAATGCTTACTATTTGTAATAGGCAGATACATATAGAAGCATACAGTTATATATAATAATCATGTGCATAAATTTATATATTGTCATCAATGCAGACTATCTTTAGTAAAACCCGTTTAGACAATTCAGGGTTTTGATTATTAATAAAAGCAGAGAAAAAAAGGAGGAAAAATGTAGGCAAGAAATAGAGATAAAAAGGAGAAACAGAAGTGGGTATGTACAAAGAAGCATGCATACCTCTTAATTATGAAAATGCAGTTGTGGTACGGTTTTGTTTGAAAATAACTAAGGTAACACTTACCTAAAACTACATGGCAAGTGTCATATAAGGTAGAAAATAAAGTAAAAGAATCTTTAGAGATCTTGTCCTTGTTGTAATTGAAAAAAATTAGAGACATTATTTTATTGATGGAATTTCAGTCCTTTAACAGTCTTGAATCTTGAATACTCATTACTGAAATTAGAAGCTGACTCTTTAGTGCGGAATCGAAATCATATGTTTCAAAGACATATACGTCCAGAAAATGCCGCGGCTCATATCCTTTTCTCTACACAGAAGCTGTCATCCAGGATGTATCGATACTGATAAATATAGGTTTGATCGTGAGCCCTCAGAAATTTAAAGTTATTGAATTTTTAATACCACGGTGTTTGCTTAGGTTTACAATTGGAACTGAATTTGTACCGTGAGTCCTACATTTACGTTGAACACAATGTGCACATAAACCATGAAAGTACTCAGCTTAGTACGCAATTGAACAAGCATTCAGGAGTTGCCTCCCTTCAATCATATCACGCCAACGATCTCCGTGCAAATACAAACAATGTAATAAGAAAGCGTGCTCAGAAAGCATTTTAAAATTAAACAGTGCAAAAGATAAGTATGTGAACTAACTCAGAAATGAATAAGGGCAAAGTTTACATGGTATCAAGTTAGCAGATAAGCACGCCCCTTCAGGAACTGAGAGAGGCCCGGGCCACTTTGAGAGTTTGAGGTTCTTAGGTCATGTAATATTTAAATTCAGAATGCCAAAAACAAGCCCATATAATTTACTATATAAAGATTTAATAGACACCTAAGCAAAACAAAGAAAGTATATTATTATTTTTCATACTTGTTAATTTCAAAATAAATGCTTTTCGAGACCCCTTAAGGGTTGAGGCCCGGGCCAAATAACCCCTTGCCCCCTCCCCATCAATTGGGCCTGCAGACTAGTTGTTCATTTTGATAGATTGTCGTTTTCTTTGGCTCGTCGCTTTCTTCCAAAATAATATAGATCCTTGATTTTAGTTTATATTTAATAGGTTGGTTGGTCAAATCTTACATGATGGTTCCAGTTCCTTTCAACATTTTCCTATTTCATAGTGCTTCCAACTTGTTAATCCTGGAAATTAACTTGCAAATGACTGGTAATTTGGAGTCTTTGTTAAGCATCCCGAGGAGGCGGGCAATACTTATATCGCGGTTGCTTCTACCAACATTTTACCTCCTAAAAACGCTTTTTTACCTACCCACCCATCTCCAAAAAAGAAAATAAAATAGCCACTTTTTCAACTGTTTGTTTCAACGTGTTCAGTTGATTTTTGTCTCCCAAACCGAAGATTTTCTTTTCGATTCTTTTCTGGTATTCCTCCAAATCATTCATTCTCCGCTTTAAAAAAAATACTGTTCGCTAATTAAAGACATTGGCTGCAATCAGACTTTCCTCATGGTCCATTTTTCAAGGGTTTCCTTCTTTCTTGGTTTTTTTTTTTGTTATTATTTTTCTCAGCGTAGTTAACCTTCACTTAACAATTTCTTTATTGACTTTGAAATTTCTTCTTTAGAGTCAGTATATATTTCTTTCTTCAGTCTCTCTAATGCATCCCCCAATATACTTTTGGTTACTAACTTAGTATTTTCTCTTAAAGCCGTTTTCCTCAAGGTTTGCGGTGAGAGGGTCGAGCTTGCCTACAATCAACTTATCGCCAGAGCAGAAATGACTACACCCTGCTTATTAGCATAGCACATAGTATAAAATCAAAGTAATTTTACTGACACTGACCCCATCCGAATTAAGGTTATAGTGAAAACGTCATGAGAAATGACTGCAAAATGTTGAAAGTTATTACGATTTGAATTTGTTTACCTTCGCCAGAGGTAGCATTGCTGAGCGCACCGTATGAATCGGCAGGTGTTAGGATTTGAGTGACCTGCGCCGATGCGTAATTGACCTTACTTGAGATGATAGATCGCTCCGCCTACCAAATCATGTGACATGACGCCTGTTGACCGCCAACAAATATGCAGTATTTGACAAAAGAATGTTTCAGTTTAAGTGCTATATTTATTAAAAATGATTTGTATCATTTTTAAAAATGTAAAATTTCAAAGTTGCATAATTATACTGCTGTAGACAATATTTATATTTGTAGTTCAAGTTTGTATAGTAATAATCTTAGGGTGTTATTTCAGTAAATAATAAAAATCAATTTTAAACTGCTCGAGGATTTATTCATGTACAACAAGATTCGCTCCAAAAGATGCTAATGTATTTAGTATGTAATCTTATCCTTATTAATTTTAGCTGCCTTATGCTCATGCTTCCTTGGAAGTAAATGAATTCAAAAATTAATAACAAAATCGTAAACAATTACTAATTAGAAGTATAGTGATGAACATAATAATTTTAAAGTTCTACTATGTTCGTCAGATGGAATTTTTAATAATGATGTCTGTTAATGTAAACATGTAAATGCATGCTTAATATATCTGGCGATAATTATCTGAAACCATTGTTTTGTATTTCTTTATTATTACATTTTTTATCCCCTTCCCTTCCTTCAACCCAGTGAGAAGGTAAACAGTCACTCAAGTGTCTGAAAGATAGAGACGATAAATCATTGTGTTTGGGACAAGTCAACATTAGAGTGTAAATTTTCAAACTTTAAAATAATACAGTC